>CM055442.1:6659722-6877634 GCA_029228465.1 Salix viminalis
ATCTTCTTCTTTCTTTTCCTATAAAACTAAAGGTAATGCAACGATGACATCGGTTTGAAAATTTACGACAGGTTATTTTAAGGGAACAAATTGACTGCTTATTTTGAAGTGGCAATTAGGTGTTATGTGAAATGGTGTTATCCAATCCCTATAGGTAATCTCTGATCTTTCTTATTATGATCCCTCTTAAAGAAAAAGAATGACTGGAGAATGTGAGAAGACTTCTCTGTTTTTATTACTTCTTAACGTGAGAAGAGAGTTTATGTTTACAAGTGTCTTTGTTACCGTTGCATTGCTAATTTCCAGGATTTGATACAGCAGAGCAGATTATTTGCTTCCAATTTTGTAGTGATTTGATACAGCAACTTCTTGACTTTCCCTTCATGATTCTTCTATTTCTGGAATGTCAAACCACCTTGATTTTCAGCAGATGATACAACAGAACTTGACTTTCTCTTTATGATTCTTCTATTTCTGGAAAGTCATCTTCATCTTCTTTATTTATCCATGTTGCAGACTCAAGGTGATCTTTGTGGTTGCTGGTGCTGGTATTATATTTAATACCTCTAGGTAATTGTTGTGATAAAACATGAATTTGAGCCTCACTATGTTCCTTATATTGAAATGGCAATGTTAATTGTCTTTTTTTGTTTTGCTGTTTGGAGCTATGTGGTTGTGTTCTTGAGCACCTTAACATCTCTCGCTTCCGTGTTGTCATTTCTTTTTCTATCTGTCTCTCTAATTCTGGATTTTTATAATTGTTTGAAGAAAATAAGCTAGTTAACACAGTAAAAGATTCAGTTTCGATTTTGCAATCCTTCCAGTAATCAGACTTGTACCTGCAGTAAGAAACGAGAAGGAAAAAGGTGTTGGTGCTCATAATCCTTCAGCTATTCCCACCAAAGAGCTTAATGCTGGAATTGCATCCTACTAGCATTTGAATAGTATTTTAAACTCTGCTTAATGAAGTTGAATGTTATTTCTTGTAACTTTGAGGTATGCGTTATTTTCTTAACTTTAACAATTGTTTTGTTTATTTTCAGATGACATGTTACTCCGCTGGCCTTTTTAGTTCAATTGAGATGACTTACACTTAAAAAGATTTTATTTTCCGTTAGTCTTCTAGACTTTTATTTATTTCTTCTGCTCTTCCTTTTGTGGATTGGTTTGTTGTTTGCTCTTTCTTTCAGGTCTTTCTTTGTTTCCTATTTGAGATTTAAGTTTAAGAGGTAATGCCAACTTCCCTTTTTCTTTGTGCTTTGACTTGCTGAACTTTTTTTATCTCTATTTTCACATGTATGGGTTGGTTCGTGTTTAGATGTTTATTAGGATTTGTAACCTTATCATTATCTACATTTACGTTTAATCTTGCTAGTGAACAGATAATAAAAACAGAAAAAACTATACTTCTCTTATCCAATTGATTATATCCATGAACTACACTTGGATTTATTTCATTAATTTTTTTCCTTCTTTGTTTCTATTTTGCTCTTATGAACCTTTCCTATTCCTTGTTTGATCTTCTTCCACTTGGGTTTTTCGGTTGTTGCTATCGGCAAATCCCATGGCTTATTAGAAGAAAAAAAGGGTCAAAGATTCAAAGAATTCATTGTTAAAAGAAAGAATGAAAAAAATAGGTCGGTGAAAGCTGTTGTACCGAACTGATTGATGACCTTAAGACTCTTCACGTTCAAATCGAGTATTATTCTCCTTCAACGAGAATCGATCAACCTTTCAAGTTATCCTGTATTCAACGTTGGATCACAATATTATTTCCTAATTCCTGTTTTCTTCTTTATTGTCCTATCTTCTGTTTTTTCTCCACCTCTCCCATGGAGAGACCCCACTCCAGTAATTTCAGTGTAATTTGTACTTTTTACAAATTACATTTCTTTTGGTACCATGTAGTTTTTTGAAAAAGTTCTTTCTTGTTCGTTCAATTTTTCTGATTGCAAGATTTATAGTAGAAAAGGCCACCAATTTAGGAAGGGCACAAAATCAGGAATCAAGATGTCAAATTAAATAGCAGATCTTTAGGCTAGAAAATAAGGAACATAAACTCTAAAACAATAATTCCAATTTTTATTTGCAGTATCACTTTTTATTATATCCAACAATTGCCAAAATTTTAATTTGATATTTTTCAGGTGTTGTAGGTTCTTCGTATGGGGTAGGTGATTTTTGTTGTATACAGTCATTGCCTTAGCTTAATTGAGTTTTTATATTTACTAGTCTACTTGTGTAAAAATAATTTATCATATACATTTTCATTGACATTCAGAGCAAAGGCGTACAAAAACTATTAATAACAGACTGCACATTGTGGATTCGTTTGATTTAAAATGGTTTTTGGACTGCTATTTGTTAAGTCTTCCTTTTCAAATCTCACGAAAAATAAATTATTAAAAAATTTCTTTATTTTCTTATGATTAGTTTGTGCTATAACTAAGAATGGCATTTTTTTCTCATTCCTATGGGATTATTGTTGCAATACTTGTATGTTATTTTTGGCATACAAGTACAAAATACCTGTGTTGATTTTAATGACTTACAATAGTGTTAGTAGTTTTGGTAATATACACCCTTTCACTATTTTCTTATTGTTATTCTTGTTATACATGCATTGATCATATTTAAAAAAAATGTGTGCATTTTCTTCATATAAATGGGTGGTGGAAAAATAGATTGGGGGGACTAGGCGTAAATGGAGGGTTTTCTGCGGGCGATTTAGATTATTGACACCACATGTTTGAGTGTGTAAGGAGTTCTGATTGGTCTAAGCTGCCTTCTTTCCCTCTTGTACACAAGAAGTTAGTGATTTCTCGTTTTAATTTTTTTAGCTTGGTTTGATGCTTGGTTGTGTTTCAGTCCTTTTTTGCATTTTTAATGCTCCTGCAAAAAGGCATGCCAGTCTACTTCTGGTCAGGGAAGTCTGTAGTGAAAAGAGCTGTGCTGGGTAATGTTTATTTGTCCATACTCTTGGTTTTCTCATGACTTTCCTCTTTGACTTGGAGATACAGCTCAATCTGTCTTTTGTTATGCTGTTCTGTTTTGTGCAACTTACAGTTCTTTGTTCTTGGTTGTAAAATCTTATTTTTCTTTATTGTTATTACCTGTCTTTGACTTTTTTTTTCTTTTTTATTATTTCTTTTCCCTTGGTCTATTGGTTTTTAATATTTTTGCTTTGTCTGTGATTCCTTTTTTTTCTATCCCAGGATATCATGGATTCGGGATTGAAATAGGTTCGAATAGAAAACGTAAACAGGGTTTTTTTATGCCAAGACTCTCCTGTCATGTGTGGTGATTTTTTATTTCTAGATATACATGCATTAATCATGTCTAAAAGTGGAAGCCATGCTAATATACATAATCTTCATATAAATGGGCAGTGGAAAGGTATACGGGGAGAAGGACTTTGTATAGATGAAGGGTTTTATGTGGGCTATGCAATCTTAGCTTTTCTTTCTTTTAAAGAAACATTTAACAGTGGACCCCCTTTTATGGTTAAAGTGTAGGAACTAAAATTAGTACCAAATTTATTTCCATATTGATTGTAGTATATTGATAATGTAGGAAGAATTTGGTTGTTGCCTTGATTTGCAACTCTCTCTCATCAAAAGTTTGTTTCTTTCCTCACTCTTTTAATGGATGTTAAGGTCACTTATAGCTAGAAAGTTCTTGGAATCAAAATTGATGACATCACATTTATATTTCTTAGGTATACAATATTTGTTCTAACAGTGTTATATGTGTCCATTTAGATGTTCTGGATCCTGTTCTTTGTTTTCTCAAAGGAGCTTAAAGGTATAGAATTTTAGTTATTGTTATATATTTCTATGAGTTGTTGTAATTGGCAGACTGTTGATGCATTAGATTACTGAAAACTGAAAAAACTTTGGTGAAATTCAAGGGTCATGGAAAGGTCCTCATAATGCTCGTAAAAGAGGCGATTTCCTTCTATACTTGTTAGTAAGTACTATCTATTCAAAATTTACACTAATTGAATTTGTTTTCATTGTGTATGTACGTATACGTATAGGCCTGAATGACACATTTCAGGTTTCCTTTGTGGTAAGATAGTTTCTATTACTATTTCATTTTTCTCCTTTTATTTTGATGTGACCTTTTTTTTTCATGTGCAGGATAAGACAATAGGCAAATTCGGTTTCCTGTGTGGTAATTAGCTGAATATCTCGTATTTGGTTAGCTTTATGAAACTTCAACATTACACTTTAATTTGTTGCACATCAGGAGTGCAGAAAATGTCTTAAAGAGTAAACCGTTGAATTAGTCAATTAGGATTAGACCATTAACTCTACATTTTAGGAAATACCATCACATAGATGTAAGTTCTAAAGGGTATGTGTATCACTTTGATATTTAGTTATAGCACAATATCAGTTTATAATTATTACATGTGGCTGTTCCTTTAAAGACACATTTCTTGCTTCTTTCAGAACATTTATCAGTTCTTTCCAAAGTCCTTCACTTATTTCGACCCAGCTTTGTTGTCTTATTGCTTAGAGCTTGTTGCTGGAGTTCTTACTGCTACTTTTGGAATTCAAAGATATAGGTGGTAGAGTGTTTGCATTAGTAATATATCAACCTTGTTGATGTTGCTACGTACATCTCAAAATAACTTAAATCATTATCAGTTTTATAGTTGTAAGATCTAAGATATTGAAATATTGGATTTTTGCTACTGCGCGCATCAACTTGTTAGGGAGGTCCCCTTTTTTAAGAGGGAAGTTGCACATGAGAAAAGCAATGGTAAAGATCACGATATCATGAAATTCATTTTACTATCAATATTATAAAGGGCAGTTTTATATCATATATCGTAGTCTATGTTATTTTCTTTCAAGGGAATAGGTTGTTTTAAGGCAATGATTTTATACAGTTTGCTCTTTATTGGGTCTTTCTACAAAGACTTTACCCTTAGGGTGTTGTTGTTCATACTTTCACCAAATGTTTTTTCAACTATTAGGTTTAGTTACTAATTTGATCTTATTCGATATTTGAAATATGATTTAAATTACAAATATCAAATAGATGCCTTTTGAATTATGATTTAAGCCATGTGCTGGCATTTTTTGCTGCGTCTGTTGGATTTGTATTGGGAAATTTGGTTGCAGGACTTCTAAATGATGTTGAAATTCCAGAGGTGAAATTCTTGGCTAAGCTCCAAAGAACATTTGTTGCCTTTTTAAAATTTAGTTACGGGTGTATTCATGCTCTACTTGTATTTGTATCTCATTTTAGTTGTCATATTGGCTTCAAGTTGTTTATCAGGTGTTGAGTTCAAGCATCCAATAATACTGCTGACAATTTGTGATCAGTTCATGTTCATTTTAAGTTGATTCTTTGTGGTGCATATTTTGAGCAATCAGCTTTCAATTATTCCAATCTGACCTATTCTGTTATGGTGCCTTACAAACACCTTGATTTGGAAGTTTGTTTCTTCTCATTCAGAGGTATAGTTTGCTTTTAGATATGTACTTCAAAGACTCAAGGGAGAAGCATAGGGTGTTCAATGCTACTGAAAACATTCATTGTATGGCTAAGAAAGCAAAGTAAGCATCTGGTTGGATCCAGAGGTAACATCATTCTTCTTGGATACTTTTAAAACAATATATAAAAACTTTGCAAAGAGGATTAGAATTACGGTTTGAGCGTGTGCTCACTGCTATTGCTAAAATTCATTGTATGGCTAAGAAAGCAAAGTGGCATTGGATTGGCTCCAGAGGTCATAACATTCTTCTTTGATGCTTTTAAAACAATATATAAAAACTTTGCAAAGAAGATTACAATTATTGGTTGATCCCGTGCTCTTGTTGGAACACATGGTTTCAATAATTTCTCCTCTCCATTTCCAGCTCCATGCTTTTTGCAGAGAGACTTGTTGCTTTTGCTTGTATTGAAGGAATCCTTTTCCCGGGAAGGTAATGCTCCTTAAATATTACAACCATTAGACTGTTAATATGTTATTTGTGATATTTGGTCTCTTTTCTTTTTCCTCTTATGGCTTTCATATTGCACATTAGGATGTTTGTATATATGCTGTCTAATCTTCTGCACCATTTTTTGGCTTAAAAAGAAAGGCTTGATGGACAGGTTTGACATTCTATGAATGAACTACAATCAATGTGGTTTGATTGGCATGAATTCAATGCTCGTCGGTGAGTACATAAAGTTTGTTGCTGACCATCTTTTGGTATTTCTCCATTTATACCCTGCCCTTCTTTTTTGTAATTCATCATTAGAAAAGGAAATTTTACATGTTTGTATTCCTTAATGCTAGGTTGGCTTAGGTAATCAAAAGAAGTACCGAGTTGAAAATCCTTTTAAATGGATGGAATTCATATCCTTGCACTAAGTATAGTAATCTTGTGAATGTATTGCTAATTGGTTGGGACATCATCATCTGATTCAACTGTCCAAATTGTTTTTTGCTAACCTTTGGCAGAACTGGATAGATTTCTGGACCCTTTATTCCATAGATCTCAAGGATTGGCAGAAAGAATACTGATAGACAGTATTTTTTCAATATTATTTTGGTTACAAGATGATAACAAAGGTATTAACGTGGTAAGAGTTATGCTGCATAAATGATGCAGCTGAGGTTAATCTTTCATCTCTCTCTTTTGATTGATATATTTATATATTGCTATCTTGCTGCTAATGATGATTTTTTATTAGCCGATGAAATCTCTATTTCCTCAATTTAACTTGCAATCCAGAAAACTTCTTACCGCTATTTATTTTACATGACAAAGCTGATTTGTACTGTAATGTTTGGGTTGCTTTAATCAAATTATGCACTGAGATAGTGTCCATATATAGCAACTTTCATGAAGCATTTAAGTTGAATGATTATCTTGAAAGATCAGGAATTTGGAAAATTTGAAATAAAACATTTTATTTTTTGTTTGTTGCCTTTGCATCCTTCAATTTTCTTATGTTGCATTATGTTATGTTTTTGAATTAGTAGTCCACTCTCTTATCAAACGTCCTCACTATTTTACTGGATGCTAAGGTCACTTACATTTCTATGTTATCGAGATCTTTTTTTCTATCTCTTCTTCTCTTGTCTTCTTCTTTCTTTCTTTCTGTTGTACTGTTTGTATGGCAGTTTGCCCCAAGTTTAGTGTTTCAGTCCGCCATGTATGGACTGGTTTTGTTAGGCTGAATCATAGTTGGAAATTTAGGATTTGTAACCTTATTTTAATGGGATTTTTAGTTGAAGTCAAATATCATTATCTAGATTTAGGTTTAATTTTGCTAGTGAATAGATAATAAAAACAGAAAAACTATACTTCTCTTATCCAATTGATTATATCCATGAACTACACTTGGATTTATTTCATTAATTTTTTTCCTTCTTTGTTTCTCTATTTTGCTCTTGTGAACCTTTCCTATTCCTTGTTTGATCTTCTTCCACTTGGGTTTTTCGGTTGTTGCTATCGGCAAATCCCATGGCTCATTAGAAAAAAAAGGTCAAAGATTCAAAGAATTCATTGTTAAAAGAAAGAAAGAAGGAAAATAGAGATATTTTTTTGAATCTTTTGTACATCAATATGAGAGATGTCATCTACAACTCCTGAAATAATACTTTAACAAATATATTAAACTGCAAAAACAAAAACACATGTAACCTTGTTGCTAGGTTGACGGAATTCAGATTTCCTACAAGAATATCAAAACTATCGCCTGTCTTTCTTTTCAGAGTATATTTTTACAAACACTTCTGCTATTTGCAGGCCATTTGATTAAGAAGATTTATCTAAAAGCAATGAACGGAAATGTTTGAGTTACTTTACAGTTCGTGGGCCGGAGTTCCAAGTGGATTGACAGTTGAAGTAAACAACCACGTAAGGATTACCAATTTAACAAAGGTGATATGGTTCTTGTTCATTTAAGACCGTAGCGTTTTCCTTCAAGGAGTTTTACCAAGCTTATATATTTATGGGTTAGCACAATGGTGTGGTACTTGAAAAATATGTTCAATATAGAGCCTAACCATACACATCAATCACAACAATTAAAATTTATCAAATAAAACTAATGGGTCAACACGCTGTTAAAAAATACTCGGAAATTAAATTCAATAGAAATTAACCATACACATTAATCACAACAATAAAATTTATTAAATAAATTTCCCTTAATTGACTCCACTGTTCTAGATTTTATTAACTCAAATCCTTCTTTAGAAATTAGTCCATTTCCTTGGTAAATGGTTTCTCCACCCAAAATCGAGTCCAAACCTCTACTAACAACCACACTTCCCATATTGGGTGTTAGTGATACGATCCAGACATGGTTAATTTCGGACTTTGACGTAAAGTTTCATATTGTTCAATCATACTCTATTAAGCATATCTTCATATCTAATGGTTGAATTATGCAAAAATTTACTAAAGGATTCTAGAGATATGTTTCTAAGTGGTTGTAAACCTCGAGAAATAAATATAAGTGTAAATTATAAACTAAATAAACAAAAAATGTTGTAGAGTTTGAGAGTCCAAAAATAGAGTATGCTAATGATGAAGATTTCGGCAATTGTGGAGCGATCTATCCAATCATGACCGACAATCAGTAGTGATTATATACACATAAACATTTACAATAATAGGTATTAATGCATAACCATATAAATACTAATAAAAAAATTAAATTTTAAAAGAATTATTAAAAGTGTAAGTGTTGAAATAAAAATAAAATATGATTTCAATTGAAGGATCCAATTGACAATAATTAAAATTTCTATACCAAACATATTAAAGGATTTAAAATCAAAATCAAAATTAAAAGAATAGGGAACAAAATGAAAATATAATATATAATTAATTTCAATTGCAGGACAAAATTGAAAATAATAAAAACATTTGGACACCATATGAGGCTGCACGCGCCACCGTCAGAGGGTGTGATGGCAAAAGCTCTGATGCATCCCGATGACGCGCCAACAGTGTCCAAGATAAAAATAATTAAAAAATAGAGCAAATTACCTGCACATCCCTACAGACATTTCTTTACTTTTGTCTTATCAGGGGTAGAGTCGTATTAACACATTTTTTGAAATTGTGAAATCCATGGAAGACCCCTGGTGATAGTGTTTTGTTTTTGTTATACCTTTGTTTTTGTTATTGCACTGTACATTCACCGGTAAAAAAATGATATTATCCCTAGTTCGGTCACTATTCACAGGCTGAAGGGAGGGGTAAAGTAGTATTTGTACTATGTAAAAATATAGACAAAAAATGTTTTTTTGAAAATGTAAAAAATGACTAAATGAATCAACACACACCAAGCATCAAACCAAGCTAAAAAAATTTAAAGGAAAAATCGCAAACTTGTAGAATATTTTTCAAACACCTTGTGTGCAAGAGGCAAAGAAGGGAGCTTAAACCAATCAGAACTCCTTACACGTTGATACACATTGTTTCAATAATCAAATTTCTTTATGAGTTCTGTTGAAGAGAGACGAGTTTGGAGTGATAATCACAAAAGTGGATAAAAAGTCAGGCTCTTAACTGTGGTACCAGGTTTGTGCTGGGTACTTTGCACATAACATCACTGTCTTTTTGCCATGCAAAAGTTCCTAAATTTTAAATATTGATCTTTCTGAACATTGACTAAATACCTTGACCATAGCTTCCAAGTACAAGGCATGAAACCCAGGAGCAATTACTGAAAAGAATAGTAACAAAATTCTATGATAATTGAGGGAATCATAACATACTAGACTATAAGTCCTCATCCATCTTGATAACAAATGAAAAGGTGAATAAGAACCTTCACAACAAAACTTGCGCATCAAAATTAACGCAAAACTAGGATGCACCATCTTCTCCCTTATCTCCCTTAATCTATTTAATTGACTTCATATGCCTATCTATTATATTCCATGGATGAATACCTCAATAACTCAACACTCTTCACATCAAGATGATTGTGGAAATTTACAGTAGGCAAGTTGTAGTAGCTAACCTTGGATCAGAGTACTCTTATGCAAGAAACACACTTGTCTATCTCAACCTTTGGATACCCATACTGCTCATCAGATAGTGGCATAAAAACCACCCATTTACCTTGGCTATTAGCACCCATTTCAATCCCAAATCCAAGATAACCTAAGATAGAAAAAAACGCAGACAAAGCAGCAATATCGCAACAATAGACCAAGGGGGAGGGAACTAATATGGAGAAGAAATTGCCCGTTTGTTGTTATGGATGGAAGTGGTAGAGTAGATGCATCGCCCTTGAATACAGTAAGGTCTTCAATATTAAACACAAGACTAATCCCAAACTCAGAGGGTAGCTCAACAACATATGCATTACTGCCCATTTTCTTAATGATTTTGAAAGGGCCTGCTCTGCGAGCATGAAGCTTTGAAAGACTTCCTGGAGGAAAACGCTCTGGTCGTAAACGGACAAGGACCATGTCACCATAAAATTGACGATCTTTCCGCTTGGAATTTGCTGTAGTTGCATAAGAGTTTGTACTAATCATAAGGTGTTGTTTGCATTCTTCGTGAAGATGATGCATATAATTAGAGAAATCCAAGGCAACCTCACTTGGCATTGCTGGTAGTGGCAGAGTGTTGATATCTAATGGGGTATTTGGTCGAAATCAATACACCACTTCAAATGGAGTACATCCTGTCGACCTATTAACAGAATTGTTAAAAGAAAATTCAGCATGAGGGAGTATGAAATCCCAACTGGTAACATGATCTGCCACAAGGCAGCATAGTAAATTGCCTAGGCTCCGGTTGGTCACCTCGGTTTGGGCATCCGTCTGGGGGTGGAAAGTACTAGAAAACATCAACTTTTTCCCCATTTTAGCCCACAAGGTCTTCCAAAAATAGCTTACAAACTTCACATCTCTATCTGAAACTATGGACATTGGGAGACCATGCAAACGAACCACTTCACGAACAAATAAAGTTGCCACTTTGGATGCGTCAAACGTCTTATGGCAGGGAAAGAAAAGAGCCATCTTGGAGAAACGATCCACTACTACCATAATGGAGTCTTTCTGACGACTAGTCTTTGGCAGGCCAAGTACAAAATCCATGCTAACATGCTGCCATGGTTTGTTAGGGATGGGCAAGGGCGTATACAACCCTGCCTTCTGCTTGGTTCCTTTATTGACCTAACAAATCCTGCATATGTCAACCACGGTGTGCACATTCCTTCGTAGCTTTGGCTAATTAAAACGATCAGCCACAATCGTAAAAGTTTTGTCATACCCGAAATGCCCAACTAAGCCTCCACCATGTAATTCAGAAATTAGGAATTCCCGAAAGGATCCACGTGGTACACATAGGCGTGATTTGAAAAACAAGAACCCATCACGCAGCATGTAATCTCCTTGGTGCTGTGTATTTTGGCTGGATAGTTCATTCCATAATCTGTCAAAATCCTCATCATCAGAATACTCATTCTTCATGCTATCAAACTTAGTAACTGTCACTGAGGTAATGTGTAACATATGAGGTCTCCTGCTCAATGCGTATGCCACTTTATTTTCTGCTCCTACTTTGTGTTTAATAAGGAAGTCGAGCTACTGCACATAGTCCATCCAACGGGCATGCCGTGCATTCATTTTATTTTGCGAGTTGAGGTGCTTTAGAGAATCATGGTCGGTGTAGAGAACAAATTCCCTATGGATTAAGTAAGGCCTCCAATGCTTCAGTGTTTGCATCAATGCATAATACTCCATGTCATAAGCTGAATATCGTCTGCAAGTCTCGTTAAGCTTTTCACTAAAGAAGGCAATGGAGTGACCTTCTTGGCTCAAAACACCTCCAATTCCTACATGGGATGCATCACATGCTACTTCAAAGACTTTCTGCGGTAGTACTCCATATGAAGTTTTTGCCTTTGAGACACTCGGTGATCGGGGCCATGATGGTACTGAAATTCCATATGAATCGTCGATAGAAAGTGGCCAAACCATGGAAATTCCTGACTCAGAAACATTTGTGGGCGTAGGCCATGTCTGAACAACTTGAACCTTCGCAGGGTTAGCCTTGACTCCTTGGCTGGAGATGATAAATCCCAGGAATTTGACACTCTCCTTCATAAACGAGCACTTATCTTTATTGATAAAGAGCCTCTCTGCCCGTAACACAACCAACACCTGCTCAATGTGGCTAATATGGTCCTGCACACTACGTTTGAAAATCAAAATGTCATCAAAGTATACAACAACAAATTTTCCTAAAAATGGCTTGAGCACTTGGGTCATAATGCGCATGAAAGTGCTGGGTGCGTTAGTTAATCCGAAAGGCATAACTAACCACTCGAACAAACCATCTTTTGTTTTGAACGCCGTTTTCCACTCATCACCCAATCGAATCTGAATTTGGTGATATCCACTCCAAAGATCGATCTTAGTAAAAATAACAGAACCATTTAGTAAATCCAACATATCATCGAGTCTTGGGATGGGAAATCGGTACTTCACTGTTATCTTGTTGATCGCTCGGCTGTCCACACACATTCTCCAACTGCCATCTTTCTTTGGTGTTAGTAAAACTAGGACAACGCAGGGGCTAAAACTCTCTCGGATAAATCCTTTGTCTAGCAACTCCTGAACTTGCCGACCAAGCTCCTCATGTTATGTAGGACTCATCCTGTAGTGTGGAATATTAGGATTAACTAACGCACCCAGCACTTTCATGCGCATTAAAGTGCTGGGTGCGTTAGTTAATCCGAAAGGCATAACTAACCACTCGAACAAACCATCTTTTGTTTTGAACGCCGTTTTCCACTCATCACCCAATCGAATCTGAATTTGGTGATATCCACTCCAAAGATCGATCTTAGTAAAAATAACAGAACCATTTAGTAAATCCAACATATCATCGAGTCTTGGGATGGGAAATCGGTACTTCACTGTTATCTTGTTGATCGCTCGGCTGTCCACACACATTCTCCAACTGCCATCTTTCTTTGGTGTTAGTAAAACTAGGACAACGCAGGGGCTAAAACTCTCTCGGATAAATCCTTTGTCTAGCAACTCCTGAACTTGCCGACCAAGCTCCTCATGTTATGTAGGACTCATCCTGTAGTGTGGAATATTAGGCAGAGAGGAGCCAAGAATTAAATCAATAGCATGTTGGATTTCTCTCATTGGAGGGAGCTGACTTGGCATTTCGGCTGGCATCATATCCTGGAATTCCTTCAACAATTTGGCCAACTCAATGGGTGTGTTACTGTCTTCCTGCTCTGCTTCCCGTGTAACTAACATGAGCACCATGTTGTCCTCATACATGACCCGAGTAAATTGACACATTGTCAATACTGGCCAAGCCTCCTGTTTAGTCTCAAATTCTGAAATGTGTAAGGGATCAAGAACAAACTTCTTTCCCTTGAAGATGAAAGAGTATGTGTTAGTATACCCATCATAAAGCACCTTGTGATCGTAAAGCCAAGGACACCCCAATCACATGTGGCATACGGTCATGGGGATTACATCGCACCAAGCCTCATCCATATAGGTTTTCCCCAATGAAAATTTAAGCAACGATGCTTAACAAGGATTGAGTTAGCCTCATTTACCCAATTGATCCGATAGGGAATGGGTGCTTCTCCATCTTTAGTCCCAAGCGACTGACAGCCGTTTCAGAGATCACATTCATGCCACTTCCATTGTCAATTATGACATTTAAAGCACGATCATTATGTTCCATTCGGGTATGGAAGATGTTGGTTCGCAGCCACTCAGGATTGGTCTGTATTTCTTTTTTTGTTCCTGTCAACACTCTGTTGATTACGCAACTAGGCAAGTCTGATGCGCCCAGGTGCTCTTCCTTCTCTATGAATATCGTCACTGAGATCCTCTATTCCTGTGTCTTCAGTTACTTCCATTGCAAACAATTCTTTTTCACATATAAAGGCTAATTTCTTATCCCTTATTGGGCACACCACTGCATAATGCCCATAGCCTTTACACTTGTAACATTGTGGTCCTTCATTGGCAGGTTTTGTTATTCCTCTTGAATTCACACTGCCAAAACCCCTGATTTGGTCCTTCAGTGCTGGTATTCTCTAGAAGGTGTTTGCAGTCGTATGCTCTTTCTTGTATCTGTCATCGTCATTCTCCTCCCAGTAGTGAGCTTTGTTTGATTTTCAATGCGGAGAGCCAATTGATATGCCTCCTCTACAGTGATCAAACAGGCAATCCACATCTCTCTTCATAACTCCTCCCGTAAACCAGTGCGATAACGAGGTAATGTTTGTTGTTCGGTTTCTATGATTTTGCTGTGAACTGTCAACTCATGAAAACGATCCGTAAATTGATCGACAGTTAGTGAGCCCTGTCTTAGCTGCATCATCTCTTCAAACATCATCTGCTCATAATCAATGGGCAAATATTTTTCTTTGAGTCATTCTTTCATCTCCTCCTAATTAGCAACTACAAGACGTCGAGTGTGTCATAGTTGCTCTTCCACACTTCCCCACCAAGCTCGTGCATGCCCCCTCAGCTTCATCCGAACATAACGCACTTTTCTGTCCTCCGAGACAGCGAACCAATCGAAGTAGTCCTCGATAGCTGTTAACTAGTCTTCAAATGCATGGAGTTCTAACTTTCCAAAAAAATCTGGTACGTCATTTTCATTCGTTTGGTCAATTCATCAAGAGGTTGATAACCCCCATCATGATCCACATGCCTTCTGTGTATATTTTGCCTAGGACGATGAACTCGTGGTTCATGATCCTCATACTCCACATCTTCTTCCACGTTTTCATGAATATTGTCTGCAGCATTATAGTCCACCCCTGCTCTATGAAACCCTCACCGATTAGAGGGGTCATTCTGCTCTCAAACATATCGTTCTTCCATGATATCCAAGCGACGAATCACTTGTGCCATAATTGTGGTAATCTGGTCAAGCTGATAATGAAGTTGTGGCAGATTGGACTCTCAAGTGTTTATGTTTTGAGGGGCTGTTGGGTTTTGATGGCTTTGAATTGGAATTGTTTGGTTCTTGGTTGGGTGGGTTAGGGTTGTTCAGGTTGTGGCTGGTAGGGCTGGAATTGGTCAAGTTTTGGTTGTTTGGGTTGGGGTTATTTCTGTTTTGAGTGGTGGCCATGGCATACGAAGTTCCACTTCTGGTTACTAGCATAGAGAAAAGCTCTGATACCAAATTGGTGCCAATTCCTTTGATTTCAATATCGCATAAAAATCAAGGTCTGGCTGGTTGCAAACTCACTTTGCAATTGCTGGAATCTCACCAACAAAAAAATTCACACAAGAGAATTTTAAAGAATTCAAAATCTGATCATTTCTTCCTCTTACAATGTTTTCTTAAATACCCAAACAACTTACTAGGAAAGCAACAAAAAAGGAAATTTAAAGCAATAAAATCTGACACATAACAGCTATAATCAAATAACAAAATTAGAGTAAATAGATTTGCTGGAAACAATGGGATTTTGAAACTTCAACATACATTGATGGCAAAATCCCTTCCATATTAGGCTCTTCCTCAACGTCTTCTTTTCCTCCCTTAATCATCCCCTGATTTACATCAAAAAAGGAATAATAAATTTCACAAAACAGAACAACATAGCCAAAGACAGAGTAAGTTGTATCTCCGAGTCAAAGATGAAAGTCATGAGAAAACAAAGAGGATGAATAAAAAAACAGTACCCAGCACAGCTTCTTTTACTGACCACTGTAGAATATTTTTCAAACACCTTGTGTGCAAGAGGCAAAGTAGGCAGCTTTGACCAATTAGAAACTCCTTACACGCTGATACACATGGTTTAAAAATCAACAACGCTCACACACTGTAGGAGTGCTTTCCAAACACTACATAAAGAGCTCAACAAACGACAACCCCATAGGTGGTCGAAAAGGCATAAAGACCAAAATACCGTTTCCACAACAAAAATCGATTTCTAATAATCATATCACTCATGGAAGAGAATAAAAAAACAGTGCCCTCAAAGAAAATGATTGCAAAATTGAACTGAATCTTTTATTTTGTTAACTAACTTATTTACTTCAACAATTCTAAAAATCGAGAATTAGAGAGAGAGAGAGAGAATAGGAATTACCAGCACGGAAGCGAGAGATGGTAAGGTGCTCAAGAACAAAATCACATACTCCACACAAGTTAAAAGGTATTTCAGAAAAACATAGTTCTTGAATGTCCCCCACATAAATCTGATCACGATAGTCGTGAATAGAGACAATGGAGTTGGGAATAACTTATTCTCACAATTTCTGAGCAACCTTTTTTTCCCCAAGTCATACAATCTCTACACTGATCCTAATTGCATTGCCGAGAATAACCAGTCAAAAATATCATCATTAACCCATTGCATAGCCTTCCATTTCATACGAAAAGAAATAGAAAAGATAATGACAAAACGATAACTGAACAGAGGCCATAGCCCTATTCTTAGGGAGAAAGAATTCTCCACTTGATCAAGACCTTAGAACTCGTATTGATCTTTCAATGGAGAATCAAAAACAATTATAGCCAGAATGGGCCGGAATTAAAACCGAGAGAAAAACAACGCTGTTTTGCCTCGGGTTTTTTAATGGCACAAAATGTTCTGGCCATTTCGGCCGATACAGAATGGTATTGACAACCTTGGTTGCCACAGTTGTAACTCTTCATGTAATCAAAGGACCTTTATTTGTTTCTAGATGGCGATTCCCAACAAATATTTTTAATAATAACAAAACTTGTTCGCCTAGTTTTCACCTTGTGAAGTAGAGGTACTGTGACTTCTTGGAGCAAATTCAATACTAAATATACTGGTAACAATGGGTAAAAATTATTAGAAAACTATTATAGGTCGTCGAGCATGAATACAATCTATACTAATTTTTTTCAAGAAAATAACAAAAGTTTATATGGAACTAAAATTTTATTATTAAAACTTTTAAATTTATTATAAAATTACACTATAAAAAACATAAAGAAAATCCATATAGTTTTCTAAAAAAAACATTATGAATGAAAGTAAAATAATCCAAGCAATCTTCATGTCAACACCACTTGATGAGGATTAAAAAAACTATTTCCAAGAAATGCTTAAGATATATGTTAGTCATATGCCCAAACCAATGACTTGGCCGGGGAAACAAGAGCCACGCGTGAGCTTCCTCATGCATGCCTCCTTAGTTACTGTTCAAGTGAAATATGTTTCACTTAAATAGTAAAACAAAAGCATGCAAAATGATTATGTTATTAAAATGCCAAGTGAAGAGGAATGCATAGAAACTTACCTAGCAATTGATGGGAAAAGACAATCATGTTGGAGCTCTTGCGCACGACCGGTGAACACTGGTTCAAGAGACAGTGACAAACACCAGCAAAGCAGGTTTTTTCCATGTCTTTCTCTTTTTGCTGGAGACGATGGAGATGACGAAGATAATGGTGAAGGTATGATGTGCTGATTGAATGGATGTTCTTCCCCAGTTATTTTCTTGCTCTTTTTCTGTTCTATTGACTACCTCTCTTTCGTTCTCTTGCCTCTCTTTCTTTCTTCCTTTTTTCTTCTCCCCTTATAGGTTAGTAGGGGAGATATGCCAATACATAGCTCTACTTAGTAAAAATTCAGTGAACTAATGTAGGATATAAATCTTAGGTTACTTGCAATAAGATAATAAATAAAAGAGTCAATTCGAACATGAAGATTTCATGTACATATACATATATACATATATATTTAACACAACACAATTTAATATTCTAACATAATCTCATACTTTCTAATATCTCAAGTGTAGGCTGATACATTTAACCTTCAAAAAATAAAATATTATGAATATAATATTCTATACAGTTTACATGTTTTCTGCATAACAAAAATTTACACCACAAATCCCTAAGTTCCTAACTTATAAAAAAAGGGATCAAGGACTTAAAATCTGTTCCTGACGGGAATGGGAGGAACCTGCAAAATATAGATTTTCCATATAAGTAAAAACAATTAAGTAAATACAAGCAATTTACAAAAGAAATTTAAACAACATATCTATCAATCTACTTAAATCATGAGATTCTAAATACAACCATATACACCTTTTTAAGCTTATATAAAAGAAAATTTACTTCTTTTGACTACTTCTCCCCCTCCACATCAAAAAGACTATAGCCTACACTAATGACCTCCATTAGTGTCTTTAGTTGCCCATCCTGGAAACAATTAATCAGTTTAATGAAAATACCGACACAAACATAACCGTTTGTGTCATTAACTATTTTTAAAACAAAAATAGTTAATCATTGTTCCGTATTACCTTGGGAGGCTCTAGGGTATGCCGATATCAAGAATTCTTGACATCATTTGCTTTCACCTCAGAAAGCTAATCAAGTCTATAAATTTTTCTGATATCAACATCACCCTTGCATATCATTAACTATTCTGAAACCAAAAGTTAATCATGTTTATAAATTTTGCCGATATCGACGTCACCCGCCGATATCATTAACTATTCCGAAACTGAATAGTTAATCAAGTTTATAAATTGTGCCGATATTGACATCACCCGCCAATATCATTAACTATTCTGAAATCGAATAGTTAATCAAAGTTTATATTTCACCTCCCACATACCAGTAATGTCGATGTCAACCAACTTGTTTCTTCCTATATATATATATATATTTATTTATTTATCTATCCTTTAACCTTTCCTTTACCCCTTTTCTTTTCCTCATCAATAAGCACCAAATTGTTTCTTATAGTTCAATAATTAGTAAAAATAATTATTGGCTAGAGGAGATATAGGTACCAAGTACCTACCTGCTATAAACGCTCGACTTGCGTTCCCCTGTTGTTCTTGTACTCCTCACGCGGTTCCTCCTGAAACCACAAACACCCACCATTATTACATATTAATCCACATATCACACACAACAACAACATTAATGGTATCAATATTCATTTCTCTTTTACCAAATCTTTTCTTTCTCACTTACATTCCTCATTATCATTCTTTAACTTTTCAGCTCATTTATAGTCCAAGTGGACATCATGAACTCAATTTTAATCACCTTTTATTCTCTTCTTTTATTTTTTTGAAGATCAAGACACACTTTATGAATGGCAAGAAAACAAATTCTACCCTTAACATGGCTAAATTTCGCTATTTTAAATCTGCCAACAAGGGTGACACCTCGACCTCTCTTCAGATATTTATCCGTATTTGGATTTCCAGAACTCCAAATTAGACAAGGCTGGAATCGTTAGAAAGATAACACTCCCGGATACAACTTCTATGAAGAGACCCTCCTTGGATTCCGTATTTTTCAGGTCCAAATTCCCCCAAGAAACAGGGCAACGAATCTGCCCTCTTTTGCAAAAATGGAGGAAGTTTCTCGAATTCATCTTCAATCCTTGCTTTCCTTATCAATCATAGCCATGCCTTCCATTTATTCATGAAAACCCTACTCATTTATGCATTTTCCTAACATTTTGTGTTAAAAAACCTAATTCCCAATTCAAGAAGAATCATGAACTTCTAATCAAATTGAAGTTAATTTTATAGAAATTGGAATTAGAACTCCTTACTTGGATGGAATCTAGACTTTACTTCACAATTTTGGAAGAATCTCAGCCTTCTTCTCCTTGTAAATAACCATCCACTCTTCTCCCTCCTTTCTTCCCCAAATTCTTCACTTTCTTCTTGTTAATTCTCCACCAAATTGTGTTCATCCACTTTAGAATTCCAAGGCTTATATGGGTTTACAAATATTTGGGTGTTTACTCCTAGTTTTATGAAGTAAAATTTGAGATTCTCCCTCCCCTCTTTCTTCTAGTCTCCAGTCGGCCATGTATGAGAGAAGGGATGGGTATTTATAGTCCCATCTCTTCTTACGATTTTGGCCTCTTTTTTCTTTTCTTTTCTTTTCTTTACATAAATTTTGTATTATAACAATGTTTTGAATTATTATAAACATCCTACCTCTTTATATACTTTATTCTCGGGTTTCACATAGGAACAAATGATAGAATCATGGAAACCAGCAAGAAAGTGTAGAGGAAAGGAAATAATTTGCAGATAAGGGGATTGCTCTCAAAATGACAATGAATAGTACCATGCTGATTAAATCGCGGTAGGATTCTCTACTTTTACACTAGATATTCAAACAAGAATATCTTGAGCTCCTGATATCGAAATCAAGCGTTTTAAAACCCCCAATTCATCTGTACATACATGACTACAACTATCATGAAGGATTGAAAGTGAGAAAAGATGGTTTTGAAGAATAAAATTTGTGCGCAATCTGCTTGGTCAAAAATCATTTTGAAGAGTAGAATCGCGACAGCGGCAAAATCTGTTTTTTATCCAACCTTAAACATATGGTAAAAAAACATGGCATCGCCAATTTTGTGAAAAGAAACAAAATATAATCTAGTGCAACAGTCAAGTAACATAAATTATTGTGATGTTTTTTTATCTTGCCCCTGATTTTTTTCAACGAGACTAATTAACTTTCCCAAATTTAAAATTGGTCTTTGATTATCCCAATAAATCCTCAAAACATTAAATAAGGTCTCTAAAAAAAACTTGCAAGCTCAGGTCAGAAGCCTTCTCGCGATAGGATTTTGTGCATTTACACTAGACATTCAAACAATAAAAAGGCAAGATGCCACAAGATGCCAAGAGGGTCATGGCCAATAATCGGTCACTTGCATCCTATTGGAGGAGCAAACAAGCTACTGCATAGATCATTTGGGGTCATGGATGATAAGCGCAGGTTGATCTTCTGCCTGCCTTGGAATTAATCAAGTTTTGGTTATGAGCAACTAAAATGTTGTGAAAGAATGTTTAACTGCCTTTGTCGTTGTGCATGCCTTTGTTTTAATGTTCAAGTTAATTATAACTCATTTGAACAATAACAAGGAAGCATGTGTAACGAAGCTCAAACGTGCCTTTTGTTTGCCTAGTTGGGTCACTAGTCTAGGCAAGTGACCCGACTCTCTCTTTTTTTTCCTTTTCTTCTATGAAATATAATAAGAGATAGATATTTATGATTTTTGACATTTATTTTAAAGTCTGTATTTTTGTATAATATAAAAAAATAATATCAATCTTACGTTTAGAATACCCGGTTTTCAGCACAATGCAGCAAATATACATACATATACATATATATAAAAAGGTTTTCATGCACATGGGCAATACTCTAACATATCTTGAGCATTCCTTTTTTGTTAAAAAAACAAATATTCAAAGTTTAAAAGACAAGTGTTTAAGAATAGCTTTCGTAAAAACAAAAATTATTTTATTGCATTTTGGGATTTTATATGTTTGGAAATTCCAAAGGGTGTTGGCAAATATTCCAACTATACAAAAAAAAACTTAGTTTTAGGGAACTAATATATTATTCACTGTTAATATTTGGGTAAAAAATCCAAAAGGGGTAACTATCCGAAATATTATTGGGGATAATTTGCTATTTTGCATTGTTAATATTTGGATAAACAAACCCTAAGTGGTAAATATCTAAAATACTTTTCTAGGAATAATAAGTCATTATTAGTTATTTAATCAACACGTGTTTGTAAGGAGCCTGATTATAATTGGGGACGTTTCAATTTTTGACTCCACGATTTATAAGTCATGAAAGTTTGAAACACTAAGGCCAAAATAGGCTTTTAAAGTGCTCTGAATTTCCTTAGATTTCTAAATTTTTCTTCCTCTTCCTTGGTATTTACTATTCGCGAGCATTTGAGATACTAAAGGGAAAAATGAGCTTTTTAGCATATTGAATATCCTTAGATTGCTATCATAGATGTCCCTTAATTCATAGGTTGTAAATTTATTTTAAATCCAACACAAATTTCAAGAGATCTACATCTTTTCTCCTTGACACTATATAGTTTATTGTTTTCAAACTATATAGTACCATTTGCATTGAGAACCTATTAGTTCTATAAATTAAGCTGATAAAACATGAATCCATCGCCCTCGTATAATAAACAGACATACAATTTGTCATAACCCAATTTTTGGGTTACTCTCCAAAATCTACCCAAAAATAAAAAACAAAATTAAATGGTCAGCGTTGGTAGAAAAATCAATGTGGAAATTTTGGTTGTTTTCGAGAGTCCGATCGTTTCTCTTTTGTCCCAAAAAATAGAGGAAACTACAGATTTAATACAAAAATAATTAAGTCGAGAGACATAATTATATTTTTATGGGCCAATTTGTTTTAATCGTCGGCCAATTTAAAGTGTAATTATAATTGAGAATTAATTTAAGGCCCAATTGAAGGATTCAATTAAGTGCAAGGATTTAATTATACTTTAAATTGGTCACATCAAATTAATTAAGGGCTTAATCCATGAAAAATCAAGCTCTTGAGCTTAATTCGGGATCAATTGAGAAGTTTGGAGTTTTCAGAAACCAAATTAATTTTTTCCAAGCCAGTTGTGTGAAGTCAGGGGTCAAATTGAAGACAATTTGATTTTAATGGTCAAATTAGAGTTCAAATTACATGAATTTAAAACCAAGGACTAAGTGAAAAGAGTGCGTAAATTTAAATTCTAGAAATAGAATTAAGTTGCTTTATAAAAGGAGACCGAAAAAAATAGGGGAAGAAAAAAATAAAAAACCCTAATCTTTTCTCTCTTTTAAGGCCGGAACGCTAGCCCCCTCCCGTCCATTCCCTTTTCTTTCTTTTTCCGGTCAGGCCTTACCCAACGAGCCTCCTCTCAACCTCCCTTTTTGTCAGTTGCTCCCTCCGACAGCCTCGATTGTCCACCTTCAGCGACTGACTCGAGCCTTCATCTCTCCTCTCCAGCCATCGGTGGTCAGCTCCTCTACGCCAACGGACAGCTCTCTGTTCCCTTTTTGGCAGCGCCGTCTTCCTCCCAGCCACCTGCAGCTGTAGCCGCAGCCCCTATCAGTTGTAGCCCCATCCCTCATCAACTCTCGTTTCTTCTTCTTCATCATCTTCATCTTCTTCTTCGGCAGCAACGCCGACTGCCATCGCCCCCAGCAGCCTTCCCTTGCCGTCCACGGCAGCAACCCATGACAAACCCATCATTGGCCACCCGAAGGTAGCCTAACTCCACCACACCAGCCTCCACGGCAATCTACCATACACATCAATCACAACAATATAACTTTGTTAAATAAATTCCCCTTAATTGACTACACTGTTCTAGATTTTATTAACTCAAATCCTTCTTTAGACATTAGTCCATTTCCTTGGTAAATGGTTTCTCCACCCAAAATCGAGGCCAAACCTCTACTAACAACCACACTTCCCATATTGGGTGTTAGTGATACGTTCCAGACATGGTCAATTTCGGACATTGACGTAAAGTTTTATACTGTTCAATCATACTCTATTAAGCATATCTTCATATCAAATGGTTGAGTTATGCAAAAATTTACTAAACAATTCTCGAGATATGTTTCTAAGTGGGTGTAAACCTTGAGAAATAAATATAGGTGTAAATTATAAACTAAATAAACAAAAATGTTGCAGAGTTTGAGAGTCTAAAAATAGAGTATGCTAATGATGAAGATTTCGGCAATGTGTGGAGTGATCTATCCAATCATGACCGACAATCAGTAGTGATTATATGCTACGCGAGGGATTCTTATTCTTCAGGTCATGCCTATGTGCTCCGCGTGGGTCCTTTCAGGAGTTCCTAATTTTAGAACTCCATGGCAAAGGTTTGGCTGGACATTTCAAGTATGACAAAACTCGTGCTATTGTGGCTGATCGTTTCTATTGGCCTTGGCTGCAGAGGGATGTACATACCGTGATTGACAGATGTCGTATTTGCCAACTCAATAAGGGCACCAAGCACCAGTCTGAACTCTATATGCCACTGCCCATTCCAGACAAACCATGGCAGCATGTTAGTATGGACTTTGTTCTAGGGTTGCCAAAGACTCTTCAACAGCACGACTCCATTATGGTGGTGGTGGATCATTTTTTCCAAAATGTCTCATTTTATTCCATGTCACAAAACATTTGACACATCTATGATGGAAGCTATATTCATGCAGAGGTTGTCCATTGGCATGGCATCCCAACTTTTTTATAAAGCTTTCTCTCTTCTCCTTTTTTTTTCTCAGCTTTGTCGCTCTTTTTCCAATTCATAAGGACTGAAAAATAAAAAATAAAAAGTTTAAGATTGAATTATAAAAAATAAAATTATGGATACTGAATATGAAAATTTCAAACGAACAAATATAAGGATTGAAATATAATTTTTAAGAAAAAATGGCTCGAAACACAGAATGAACAAAACGTAAAACAAATTTAAAACTTTTAAACTCAAAATGTAACGATTCAAAAGAAATCAGATGTTGTTTATTATGAATAGTGAAATCCCATCTAGTTTTAATCAAGTTTTAATCAATGGATTTCACTACGGGATTTCACTATTTCATGAATAGTTGGATATAATCATGTTTTAGTATAGGCTATTACATCATCTACTCACGCTACGTTGTACGTCAGATTCTTATTTCCTTATATATTGAAAACAATTATAGGCATTTCTAACTATTTTCAAGAAGAAAATAATTAAAATGTGTAGATATTAATCTAATATGACCTGATCAACATGTCAAGTTCAAAACTAATCTGGATAATAATAAGATAACAATATATTGGATTGACCCGAGCCAATCCATTTTAACATGTAAAATTCTTGACTTGAGTTATGAGATCGTGATAACCTCATAAAAACATATCAAACTCCAATTGTTAATTAACTCAATTTTGAAGAATAAAAAACAATTAAAAAACGACAAAAAAACTCAGCTAACCTACTAAATCTAGATCATGAGATTATGATAGTCTAATTAATAGCAAATCAAAAACAAATTATAAAATTCAATTGTCAATAAATCCAACATTAAAGAATAAAACTAGAAAACGGATCATTTTAAAAAATGAAAAAAAAGCTAAACAACTCGGTTTAACTTACCAAATACTTAAGTCATAAAACTAGGATAACTTTATAATAAGCAAACCGAAATAATTATGAACTTCAATTCCAATTAACCGAGATAGTGAAGTATAAAATTGCAAAAATAAGTTAATTTGAGTAACTAGGTTAATTAGCAAAACTATTGACTTGGGTTATGAGATTGAGATAGCATACCAAAATGAATTATGAAGCTCAACTGACATTAAATCTAATGTGAGAAATGAATTGAAAAAAAAAATTGTTTTAATGTGAGGAGGGTCTCTCCTCAATTAGTTATGTAATTAGTTACAATAATCATGTTACAATCCTATAAAAATAAATATTGAGTGGATTATATTCAATATCGGAAGATATAAATAGTCAATTACCACTTCATAAATTCCAATAAATGCCATATCAGCAAAGGATCAATACATAAATGGTTGAGAAAATCTTAATGCATGCACACAGTTTTAGATCGAAGTGTGGTCTCCACCCCATGACGAAGGGCAGAAGGTTACAACATACTCTTTCGATGCACAGTTCACCAATGGTGCAGGCGAATCAAAAGCGTAGCTGTAATAATAAGGGCATGCATCTTTAAACATCTTCGAGTACACGCTTGGCTTGCATTTCTCAGGGCTTCCATATTCATTACTGCAACAAAATGAGTCAAGATTGAAAGCCAAGCAAGCGCTTTTGCATGCCACAGTGTCCCCATGTTTGTTAAGGACCCGGAGCTCCTCCGGACACGATTTTTTCAGGTCTTTTGAGCACCCTCCGATGGCACATTTAGATGAAGTTTGCTTCGTTGTTACCGAAATAGGAAGGTTATATCCATCAACCAAGCTCACATCATAAAAATTCGGCTTGCTTTGATCTGCTTGAACTGATATTTGCACAAGTGTAACTGGAGGTGTGCCTATTAGACCGTCGCATGCTAGACGCCCGTCGCAATCGCCAGTTTCGCAGGCAGGTTGCCGATTGGAGGTGAAATTGCAGCCAGTTCGAGCCCAAAATCTGCCTTTCCAATCCCAGGGAGCGTAGATGCGTTGAGTTTCAGCCGAGGGGAGATAGAATCCACCGTCGGCAATCACTGGATGGCCCGTGTTGGCGGCTGTCGCCGGCCATATGGGAAAGGGGCACTTGTTGTGCACATAAAATGCAACTTGGTGTCCTAATGATTGCCCTGCAATAGTAGCAGTATTGCCAGGCTAGCAGTTAGACTCTTATTACATGGAGACAATACTTGTAATTCTCGACACGATGGAAAAGCTCAGTACTCCATGTGTGTAAGAAACAATATTAAACGGTATTGATGAAGATTACCTGATAAAATTATATTAAAAAAAAAAAAGCGATGCCAACACTGTAAAATTACCTGATAAAAATGAATGGGATACCAGGAACAGAAAGAAAGCATCAGTAATCCTCATTAGCAACTTCATTTTTAGTGCAACTGATGAAGAGAGAAGGTTGTAGGAATACTATTTATAGTTCAAGGATGAAGAAGATGATACGGGACCGGCCCTCCATGCTTCTTCAATTGTACTCCAAGTTATTGATGGAAATCAAACTTTAGAGACAAGGAAGTACTATCTATGTCTGAGACTTTTTTTTTATTATCAATTATCCTTCCTTACAAGCAAACCAAAGCAAGTATTAGTTAAGTGAGAGTTTGAGGTAGACATACGTAGAAAGGTTTAAACATTAACAACTTGTATTTGCGAGGATGATCCTACACTCGTGAATAAGGTCTGCATTACTTCTTTTTCCTCAATTTTTCAAACTTGTACAAGGAATTTGGCCATGGAGAGAGCTCTCTCATTGGAATTTAGCATAGTGAAATTGGGAAACTTTGTTCATAAAATATTCAAGGAGATAATACAGTTTGGTGAGTCAAATGTCTCATTTGTGTCTTGAGGGTCACATGCCTCGCACGTGTCTCCAAACGAATTAAATCTTCAATCTCTATTCATCTTCTCTATCATTACTAGAATTAACATTTTTATTAGACGGATATTTAAACTCATTGTCCGTCGGCAATTATCTTATCGATGTCCTCGTGAACAAAAATCATTTGTCGGTTTTTCTTGTTCTATCGGTGATTATATCGATATTGAATATATTGATGGCTTTACCGACAGACAAAGCGCGCCAAAAAAAAATACCCGCTCTCTTTCATCGATATATAAATTAGTATAATAAACATATCACCGATAGAAAATCCAACGACGATGTCATCAATAACATTCTGTCATGAATATTCTCTGTAACAATGGCATTTCAAGTAATTATTTTCCAACTCTCTACAAAAACTAAAATAATTTTTTGTTTGGAATTCCATCACTAATATTTTAAAAATATTTTAAAAAAACAGCATATTGAAAAATAATATAAAAATAAAATATATTTTGAAGTAAATTATTTTTTTAGATTCAAAATCCAAATACAATAAATCTAAATAGAGGAGGAGGAGAATGAGGTTGGTCGAGACCGCAGGGCCAAATAGGAGGAGCACATGGATCATCCCCATATGATTGCATATGCATAAGTATTCAGCGCAGTTTGGTCATCTCGGCATGAAGTCTAGTTATCTCATCACTCATTTTCCATGTTGAAGCCACCTAAAACTCTAGAGTATGTGTGAAAGACACTAATTTGAATGGGGTTCCAATGATCGAAACATTACGAGCTGTATGTAAATTCTAGATCATAGTGTTAGAAAGTCCGTAGACTTGATTTCTTTCGGGTCCACCAGGTGATCCTACCTCAAACAATACATCCAAATTGAAATTTGAATGGGTTGAAGGATCATCCTTATATTTCGCCTTAAATTGGCTATTATATGTTTCCTTAAAAAGAAGAAAATGTAAGAAAAAAATCAATACAATAATAACTTAAGAAAAAGAAATTGGTGAAAACCAACATACTATGAATTCCTTTTTGGTGGTCGTTACTCCGCACATGCATTTTAACAGAAAGCTCTATCGATAATGGATCACGTCCAGGAGTCGTAGCCTGTAAGAAAAAATATTGTCAATTAAACATATTAATAAAAAAATATAAGAAAAATTGATGTAATAAAGAAACTACTATTTGTTTCACATGTGAAATAAGCAGCACGTACGGAGTGGACAGTGTGCGTGGTAACAACACCTAGAAAACATCAGTTATGATTCTATGCACTAGAATACAAGAATCGTGTAAAATGCTCAAACACCATGTGTTCAATGTAATCCACCTATAAAGCCTCTAAAATGTATGGTGACATGAATTCCTTTCAGAATGCCATGTCATTCTAGTTTGGAAGCTCCTTGACTTGAGCATATTTTTTGGGTTTTTTTTTGCCTCATACAAGAAATCATGCAGCTTACACGGTACAAATGAATTATTAACTATTTCAATAACCCAATTAACTCGAAAAGAGACAAGGTAGGAATAGACTAAGGAGTGTGAAGAACGCTTCCATGAAGAAAGTTATTTCAATAACCTTAGATAAGTTTGGAACTCATGTGGCCCAAACTCATATTCATTAATAAGGTAGGAATAGACTAAGGAGTGTGAAGAAAGCTTCCATGAAGAAAGTTATTTCAATAACCTTAGATAAGTTTGGAACTCATGTGGTCCCAACTCATTCATTAATATAAACCAAAAAAAGACCCAACATACATTTCAAATAAGATTTCTTTGTTGCCCAAAAGGAATTGAACAAAACTCGTATAGCCTATTATGATCTGTAGCATAAGGCCTTCTCGATCTCTGATTGATTTGAAATCTCATTCCCACTATAACATCCCCTTGTCTAGGAGACAAACAAGTAATCTTATTAATACACAATCGCCAAGAAAAAAAGATGTAATTAATTTTTTTTACATGTATATATAAGGTTTCACTCAAAAATTTCTATCAAAATTTCAGCAAAACCTCCCCTTTACTAGCAGATCTCAAGTTTTCGACATATAACATAACCTTTAATTCAATCTTAACCCAATTATCCTAGGTCTACAGAACTATAAACATCATTCTCACCACAACCACAATAAATAAACCATACATTTAACAACAATCAACAATTTGCACCAAAGTTAATATAAAGTCAATCACATTTAATAGAATAAAACAAATGCATCACAAATTTGACAGACCTGCTGTTCTGTAAAGTATGCCCTGCATAGTCACGTTCGGTGACCCTTAACTAGAGTTATAAAATTACAAATTAAATAAAATAAGTTTCCTTGGATAGTACTCATTCTAAAATGCAAATCCTACGAAGGAAAGCGATCCTAATTCCCTTGTTTTCCCATTTACATTCTCTCTGAAAGTCAAGAGATGAATCTACCTAGTTGTTAACTTCTGCATCATATACATTTTGTCAAAACTTGGCCTTGAGAAAACAAGACTTCCCTCATTATTTTCATGCTCAATCATTCATTACACAAAAAATTCACATCCAACACAGCATATACAACAATTATTTTGCAAAACACAATCTTTCTCTCCTAATTAGTGCCCTCAATGGCCAGCCATGGCCTTTCCTAGGGATCCTCTTTTCCTTTCCATTTGTCTTGCCAATTAGATCTCATCTCATCCCATTTCATGCCACATTCATCAATTATACACAATTCCACATTTCCTCAAAAACATTTCCAAGAATCCTAACCCAAATCTCATATAGAAAATCACGCAATTTAACCATAAAGTCTATAATCTTTTATATGCATATAAGAAACACCATACCAAGAAAGATTTAAGATCCTAATAGCTTGTGAAATCAAAATCTCCTCCTCCTCTCTTTTTCTTCCTGTTGTTGCTAGCCCAATACTCCCGTTCCTCTAATTTCTTCTTCCAATAATACTCCAAATCCATGTGTTTTCATGTTTGAATGTTTTGGTAACACTTAATCTCACTTTCACTTTGATATTCTTATTTAATTGGGTAAGAAAAATATCAAAATCTCCCTCCCTTCTTCCCCTCATTCTTTAGGACATAAGAGAATTTCTCTTATTGCGCTTAGGCCCCCATTTCCTTTAAATATTTTCTTTTTACCCCACATCTTCTCTTCTTATAATTTAAATCATAATATTTATATTTATTTCAATTCCACCCCCTCAACCTATTTTATTTATCTTTTAATTCATTCCTTTGATTTAAAAATAACCCCACTTAATTCAAAGTTGAATGAGGCCTCCTGCTTAAGGCGTCAGCCACCTTATTCTCAACCCTTGTCTTATGTTTAATAAGAAATTCAAATTGCTGCAAATAATCCATCCAACGAGCATGTCATGCATTCATTTTTCTTTGAGAGTTTAAGTGTTTCAAAGAGTCATGGTCTGTATAAAGAATAAATTCTCTATGGATTATATAAGTCCATCAATGCTTAAGCATTTATATTAACGCATAAAACTCCATATCATAAACCAAGTATTGTCTGCGATTCTCGTTAAGCTTCTCTCAGTAAAAAGAAATGAAGTGACCTTCTTGACTCAGAACACCTCCACTTCCCACATGCAAAGCATCACAAGCTACTTCAAAAAATTTAGAGAAATCTGGCAACTTGAGTACCGGTGCTTGTCCCTTTTGTTTTAATCTCACTAAATGTTTTGGTTGCTACGACACCCCAAACAATTTTTTCTTTCTTTCAGACACTCATTGATCGGCACCATTATAGTGCTGAAAATGTGAATAAATTGCTTATAGAAGTGGCCAAATCATGGAAGCTTCTGACTTTAGAAAAATTCTAGGGTGTTGGCCATACCTGGACAGCGTGTACCTTTACAGGATCGGCCTTGACTCCCTGGTTTGAAATGATAAACCCCAAAAACCTAACACTCCTTCATAAACGAGCACTTCTCCTTATTGATAAAGAGTTGTTCAGCTCTCAAAACATTCATTACCTACTCAATGTGGTTGAGATGACCCTACACACTTCGGCTGAAAATTAATATATCATCAAAGTATACAACAACATTTTTTACCAAAAATGGTTTGAGAACCTACTTCATGACACGCATGAAAGTGTTGGGTGTGTTAGTTAATCTGAAAGGCATAACTAACCATTCGAACAAACCATCCTTCATCTTGAAAGTCATCTTCCATTCATCACCCAATTGTATATAAATTTGGTGATAACCACTTCAAAGATCGATCTTAGTGAAAATAGAAGAGCCACTAAGAAAATCTAACATGTTGTCGAGACATGGAATGGGAAACTGATACTTCACGATTATCTTATTGATTGCGCAACTATCCACACACATTCTCCAACTATTGTCCTTCTTCGGTGTCAGTAAAACTAGAACAACACAGGGACTAAGGCTTTCTTGAATAAATCCTTTGTCTAGCAAATCTTAAATTTGTCGGCTAAACTCTTCATTTTCTGTTGGACTCATTCGGTAGTGTGGGATATTAGGCAAAGTTGAGCCAAGAATCAAGTCAATGGCATGTTGGATCTCTCTCATTGGAGGAAGTTGATTTGGCATTTCGCCTGACATGATATCCTGGAATTCATCCAGCAGTTCCAATAGCTCCACTGGAACATTATTATCCCCTTGCTTCACCTCACATGTAACTAGAATAAGCTCTAGATTATCCTCATGCATAACTCGAGTGAACTGTTGCATCGTCAAAACTGGCCAATCTTCCTTTGTCTCAAATTCTGAAATATGTAGAGGATCCATAACAAACTTTTTACCTTTAAAATAAAGGGAATAAGTGTTAGCATACCAATCATAAAGCACTTTTCGATCATAAAGCCAAGGGCGTCCCAATAACATGTGGCAAATGGTCATGGAATTACATCGCACCAAGCTTCATCCACATATGTTTTCCCCAATGAAAATTTAATCAAGCAACATCGCTTTACAAGGACTGAATTAGTTTCATTAACCCAACTAATTCGATAGGGATTCGGGTGCTTTTTCTGTTTTTAATCCCAAGTGCTAGATAGCAGTTTCAGAAATCACGTTCATATCACTCCTATTATCAATAATGATATTCAAAGCCCGTCATTATGATCCATTCATGTATGAAAAATATTGGTACGCAGCCACTTTGGATTGGCCTGGATTTTTTTTTATCCCGTCAATATCCTCTTGATTATACAGCTGGGTAATTTTGATGCACCCAAATGCTCACCTTAACTGTGAATATCTTTGTTGGAATCTTCCTTCTTTGTGTCTTCATCCACTTCCATCACTAATAACTCCTCACATATAAAGGCTAATTTCTTATCCCTTGTCGGGCACACCACAGTATAATGCCCAAAACCTTCACACTTATAACACTGGGTTCAATCACTGGGAACCCTTGTTGTCCCTTGTTGCTCTTTCATCTCTTCCCAATTAGAATTGTTGGACGTCGAGTGCGTCATAATTGCTCTTCCACACTTCCCCACTATGCTTATGCATGCCCCTTCAAACGAACCTTCCTATCCTCTGAAATAGTGAACCAATCAAAATAATCCTCAATTGTTGTTATCTAATCCATGAAAGCATTGGGTTCTAACTTCCCATAAAAATTTGGCACATCAATCTTCATCCTCTTGGGTCAGTTCATCAAGAGGTTGATAATCTGCACCATGTTAGACATGTCCTCGATGAAAATTCCGCCTATGATGTCGGACTCGTGGTCCATGGTTCTCATCTTGATATTCTTCATCGTCCCCTTCCTCCTTCGTATCCCCATTACCTGTGTCCATCTTCCCTCATGAACTGCTCCACGCCCTCATTGATTGAAAGGGCCATACTCCTCTCGTTCATAATGCTCATCCATAACCTCAAGTCGATGATTGATTTGCTCTAAGTTTGTGGTGATTTGGTTGATTTGGTGTTGTAGCTAGGGTTGATTTGTATTTTGGATGGTAGGATTTTGGTCATGTGGATTTAGGTTGTTCGGGTTTGGATTGTTTGCCATGGCATATGAAGTACCACTGTGGGTTACAAGCATGAGGCAAGGAATTCCATAGTGAAGGAACTAGGCTCTGATACCAAATTGATGTCGCACCCTCAAGTTCAATATCTCATCAAAGTCAACAGTTGGGCAAATGCAAAATCACTCCGCAATGTTGGAATCACACCAACAGTAATTTCAAAAACAATCTCAAATGGGCACATCAACAACTGCATGTTCCTTTGTTTCATTATTCTCTTAAATATCCAATCACCTTACAATCTTCCAATCCTAACTAGGAAAGCAACAAACTAGGGAATTAAATCAATAAACTCGAACGAAATAAAAGATTTGACCAAATAACAGAATTAGACTTCTAAAAAAACATGAACTTCCAAAACTTCTTCAGCAACTATATTGATTACAGATTTAAATTATTAATTCTCTTTCAAATTTGTCTCTGTCAATATCCACATCATCCATATTTTCCTTCTGATTTGCGTCACTAAGGTTACTGGTAAGGTGGATAAACATTCAATATATATTATAGTGAATTCTGGTAGCACTCATAACTTTATAAATTATAGAACTGCCAATAGGCTACACTATAACTTTACTATTACAAAACCTATAGTAGTATAAAGCTATGTGTAAGGGTTTCAATTGGAGAATGTAACAATCCTTTCGCACGCATCTCTTGTGGTGCTGGTGAGGAAGAATGACAACTCTTGGAAACTAAATGTAAATTACAAGACTCTTAATAAACTCATAGTTAAAGATAAATTTCCAATACCCTTAATAAATGATTTATTAAAGGGATTGGTAAGGGAAAGTATGTTTTGTAAGATTTGGTTATTATAAGATCATAATGGCTTCTCAAGATGTGTTAAAGACTTCTGTCAGGACTCATAATGGTATGCTATTTGGGCTAACAATGCTCCTGCCACCTTTCAAAACTTAATAAATGATGTTTTTAGGAAATATCTAAGGAAGTTTATAGTAGTTTTGCTTTTTGATGTCTTAATCTACAATCATACAATGTCTTAATCTACAAAACTATTTTATTCCAAAATTGAAATTTTTTCTCCTACTATGATTTCTATATTTGTGAACTACTTTTTGATTAAAAAAAAAGATGATAGCAAAATCAAAAGAAAATAAAAAGAAAAGGAGAAAAAAATGCTCTACCAAACTCATAAACTAGGGCAACTTAAGTTACCCTAGTAAACTCGCAAACCATTTTAACTCTATGAAAAGAAAAAATAGAAAGAAATAAATTTCTAAACTCAATTCTCAACTACCCTATTATTGATAGATGAAATATACTAAAGAAAATTAAAATAAAACAATAAAAAATTCAAAATAAAAGGAAATATAGTGTGAGTTATTATTGTAATCCACAGTGCATGGGGTGTGGGTAAATAGTAGTAAACTATTTTGTGGTCTTCACGGAGCATTGAACAGTTTACTCAGAACTTATATAGACAAGGGGAACCTGAATGTTTAATTAAAATAAGCATTGTGATGAGCCCTATGAATGCTCACATAATGTGATTTCTGCTTAGTGCTTTGAATGTCAAAATGAAGAAACTCAATTAAATGTTGGTCAACAGTGGGACTAACTATGACTCTTTTCAAATAATGAAATGTCTTCATCTAATTAGTGGCATGCATGAATAGATTAGCGACATTCTCATTGTCCCTGTGTACTATCCAACAAAATCACAACCAAGAGAACACACTTGGCGGAATCAATGAGAAAAGAAGACCCTATTGAGTTTGACTTTAGTCCATCTTTATAAAATAACTTGAGAGGTGTAGGATAAGTGGTAGCTTAGGTTAAGGTGAAATACCATTATTTTTAACTTTATTTTACAAGATCCATGAATTGCAGGCGGGACGTTGCCTCTCTTTTTGGACTCAAGATTGATTTAGCGGCTGATTTGAGCGGAATATATTTTCAGGTAGGGAGTTTAGTTGATCAGCATATCTGTTAAAAGATAACGCAGATGTCATAAGATGAGTTCAACGAGAACAAAAATCTCATGTGGAACAAAAAGGTAAAAGCTCGTTTGATTCTGATTTCAAGTAGAAATATGAACCGTGAAAGTTATTATTGTAGACAATCAATTGCTAAGTTTGATATCAAAACCGAAGTTGTGGTATATGAACTTATGAAGCAACTAAGTTAATAATTGTAGCGGATCTATGTTATTAATCTTAGGGAGAACATTCAATCGAACTAAACATATATTGCGGAAAATTATGTTTCTTAATTGATCAATTTATCTAGATTTTAATGCTGCCATTGAATCAAATTACTAGTGTGGACACTGTGATTGTTTGATGGTTAGGGTAAGTTATACGGCGGATCCGTTAACGAACCAATTTTAAGAAGAGATAAATATTCAGAATATAAATTGATGTGTCGTTTCCATGATCAGTTCTGATTTCTGTAGGTGGATGTTGATTTGCGACCAAGGTTGCTTTATTGATAAATTTTAGTTTTATATAATTTATATGATCAGTTCTGATCGTTTCCATGATCAGTTCTGATTTCTGTAGGTGGATGTTGATTTGCGACCAAGGATTGCTTTATTGATAAATTTTAGTTTTATATATTTTTTGCTTAGTTTGCTTTAGCCTAGCCTAGACAACAACAACCCCCACCCCCCACCCCCCAATTGCATAACATATAGCACGAAAATCTGAACTAAATCGTCCTCGTGGGATCGACCCCTTGCTTGCTCTATACTATCTTGTTTGATTTGTTTTAAGCTAGGGTAATTAATTTGTGCGGCCACGACATCGCAACATGTGGTCTATCGATCTTTTAGACCTTATAAATTTGAAAGCTAGAGATGTTAGAAAAGTTACCACATAGATAAAAGGTTTGTTACAGTCAAGCATTCCTAACGATGTTGTTTTTTTTATCTTTCGATGTTGGCTCTTTCTATTATTGTGAAGCACAATTCATAAAGTGATGGATTGTTCACCCACCACCAATTGATTAAATAATTTTTATCATCCGGAATGAGAGAGATTGTGATTTCTTGGAGAGAGAAAATAAAATAAAAAATTAAACTAGGTGCTATTGGGATTTGTTTTCATATATTTCATATGTGCAATTTTATTTTTTGATCTTCTTAAAAAAATATTTGATTGAGGATATAAAGTTTTATTTTTATCAAGCTATAGCTACAAAATAAAAACATTATTAAATTAAACTATACGAGTTTTTTTGTAATTATTACTTAAAAAACCTTATCCTAACAACCAGAAAATAAAAATTCCAGTGATAACATGTATTTAATACCTTGAGTATCATGGAGATTTACAATTAAATTAGCCAACATAATTTGGTCAAATGGTCTTCACCAGTCCTTAGTATTTCTTGATCTTATCTTAAGGAAAAAGATATTTTAGGTGTAAATAATTCGGGTTTGCATACATAGAATCTGCGAATGGTACCTCCCGCCATTTTTATTAATGATTTGCTTCCAAAAAAAGTCAAAATATTCAGATCCTAATTAATTATTTGTATGATTCAGTGACAGACTACTACCAATTCCAAACCTTCCAAAACCCATGGGCACAATTAATAGTGTCTTACCTGTAACCAAAAGGAAAGATGAACGTTTTGCTAGGATACGGGGTGCCCACAAAATAATTCACGAGACCTTTGAAGTTTGAACAGGGAAAAGCTGTAAACAATGGCGTCTCCTTACATTCTCATGGTTTCTCTTTGTTTGCTAACACTAGAAGTTTTCCCTCCTCTTTCCTATGCTTCTATAGAAACGTATGTATTGATGAATTTTGCTTTCATATGGAATAGAACTAATTAAATGTATGGCGGCCATTTGCTGATTCATTTTCGGTGATAATTAGGTCAAAAACAGGTGCATTTACAAAGGCGTTTGATCCAACTCGAGCCACTCAAGTCTCTTGGAAACCCAGGTACGTTTTTCTTCTTCTACTGGATATATATATATGTATGTAGGAGGTTCTTGCTTAATTGTTTTGCGTTTGTATCTTAATAAAGGGCCTTCGTTTACACGGGGTTTTTATCGGACGAGGAGTGCGATCATCTTATTAATCTGGTAATTTTATTTGGAGAATTAGTATTATAATTTTAAATATGTGTTCGGTCAGCACTTTCTTTCTTTCTTTCTTTCTTTATATATATATATATATGTAGGCCAAGGGTAAGCTTGTGAAATCAATGGTTGCCAACGATGAAACTGGAGAGAGCATGGACAGCGAAGAGAGAACCAGTAGCGGCATGATTATTTTCGAAACTGAGGTGAGAGTGTAAATTGCTGCTCTGGCTATCATGCATTAGTCTTAGACCATCAACTGTACCTATGGATTAAGCTTGTATCGTCCTTCTGTTTCAACTCCTCAGGATGAAATTGTTAGTGACGTTGAGGCCAGGATTGCCGCCTGGACTTTCCTTCCAGAAGGTTCGCGTGTTCATCTCTTTATTATCTTAACACATACCTGGTTTTCTTGTCACCTTTGCCAATGTATTATTCACCGTCACTTAAATCTAATCAAAGAAATTTACTGAGTTTTGTCTAAATGAGTTTTTGTTCAAGGAAAAGTGTGTGCGCTTTCAAAATTATACATTAAATTACTTCTGCAGAGTATTAACTGAATATAATTAGAAAATGGGGAGCCGATTCAGATACTACGCTATGAGCATGGTCAAAAATACGAAGCGCATATTGATTATTTCATGGACAAGGTCAATCAAGAAGTGGGTGGCCATCGGGTTGCCACTGTGCTTATGTACCTGTCTGATGTTAACAAGGGTGGAGAGACCGTGTTTCCCGCTTCAGAGGTATGTGTATATAAAATATAATTGCTACCTTAAAATTTGGTGGGTCTCAGGCTAACATATATATATATATATATCATATTCTCAAGCGATGAACTCATGTGTTGCACAGGCAAAAGGGTCTCAGCCAAAGGATGATAGGTGGTCTGATTGTGCTAAAAATGGTTATGCAGGTATTTTGAAATATATTTGATCTTCATTGAATTATATAGGAAAAGCTGGGCTTACATGCACTGGCTACTTGCAGTGAAACCCAACAAGGGTGATGCCTTGCTGTTCTTCAGCCTCCATCCTGACGCGACTCCTGACCCAGATAGCTTGCATGCGAGCTGCCCTGTTATTGAGGGTGAGAAGTGGTCGGCAACCAAGTGGATCCATGTCAGATCCTTCCGCGAACCCGTGAAGCATTCAAAAATGGGGGATTGTGCTGATGAGAATGACAGCTGCCCTTTCTGGGCTATGGCAGGCGAGTGTGAAAAGAACCCTATTTATATGGTGGGCTCTCACATTTATAACGGTCACTGTCGGAGGAGCTGTAAGAAATGCTAATCGTCGCGAGTCTTTCTCCGTAATATTCCCTCCTCCTCTACAAAGGATTCATATTTTCTGGGAAATTTCATTGCTACCAAAAGCTTTTACCTATGCTGCTGCTTTGGCCCTTGTTTTGAAACATCACTGTTAAGTTTCGATGGTTATGAATTCCTTAAAGCTTACAGAAGGTAATTGTGAGCTCAAGGCTGTGGTTTGGTGTAATCTTTCTGATACAAAATCTTTTATCAGTACCATCTTCGCATTCATAATTTTATGTATCTAATCAAGTCAATTTGACATTAATTATTCACTTAAACCTCTTGTTCATACGTATGCAAATAGAATCATGACCTCTTTCATCCAATGAGGTCAGCAAAGAAAAATGTTGGTTTGGTTTGCTGACGTGAAAATTGAACGGCCGACAACAGGTCGCCTCCTGCTTTAATTTCAAACTGGCTGGGCCAGGTTCGGCAAAGTTACTGCAGATTTGCTTTAATTTTCGGTAGAAAATGTTAGTTCTGGAAAAGGTTTCATGCTAATAGCGTGTTGAAAAAGACTAAACAATCCACCTATCAGAAAATAAATAAACAGTCCCAAGTGATTTACAATCCAGACCCTTTTTTATATTCTTCCTTATAACTCGGTCCTCAATCTACCAAGTTTTGCAGAAGCCTCAAATCCCACGCTAGCTGTAAGTGAAAAGTAATCATGACCGCTTCAGATTCTACGCTATGAGCATGGTCAAAAATACGAAGCGCATATTGATTATTTCGTGGACAATGTCAAACAAGAAGTGGGTGGCCATCGGGTTGCCACTGCTCTTATGTAGCTGTCTGATGTTAACAAGGGTGGAGAGACCGTATTTCCCGGTTCAGAGGTATGTGTTAACAAAAACATACAACATTGGTTGGCATTTCTACTTCCAATAACTTTCAGAAGCAGTTCAGGTACAAGTATTTTGGGATTAGCATGAGTTGGCACTTACAATCCTACTATAGAAACCCCAAGATGGATCCGATTCTGTAATAGCTCGTTGACCAAATGGATGTTGTGCAACATATTCTTGAACATTTTGCACCTCGGCTAATTGCTCCAGATATAACCGAAGATCACCTTCTGGTCCTGTTAGGAACCACGTGTAGAGACAAACATTAGAAAACATGAAAAGTAAAGGAAAATAAAATAGGCCATGAGAGGACTAGTAGGGCCGATATTAAACATCACAAGGATAACTATATAAAAGAAAGTACAGGATGATCATGGCTAAATTTAGAATAGGAGTTAAAAACTAGTATAATAACGGTTCAGAAACTAAAAGCACAACAAATATAGATCCAAAAGTGAGGGAGTGGTTAATATTGTTTTTGTTTCAATGGCGTCTAAAATTAAAGTATCTCCTGAACAGAAAATATAGATCTTGGTTATAGAGGAGAAAACAAGGGATTTGAAACCCCTGAATATAAATATGGGTAATGCAAACTAGCCAGGTATATTGATTGCTGGCTGTTCATTAATAGGCTCAAACGTTGACCCATCATATCTGAGCATAGAGATGTTAATAACCCTTTCATGAATACATTATAACAAAGTGGCTTCCCCTGTAAACCTTAAGTTATCCAAAAGAGAGAAGCCTCCATCTAACTTGCAAGTGTCTTACCTAATGAAGAATCTGCTACGTCCCTGTACCCGTATGACTGAGGAAATATAGCAGTGTGCGCCTAAACAGCAAAACAGTGACATGAAATTAGATAAAGAATGGTGTCAAGAAGTCACCCAGAGCAAAACCAGTTACACACCCACAAGGAGAGAAATTAGAGAGAATTAAAAAACATACAGGATTGCATAGAGCCTTGTATGGTGAATCATCCAATAATAATGTATTTGATTCATCATATTCTCCTTTATTAAGGTGAAGAGTAGACTCAAGATATTCCCATATTTTTTTTAGTTCCTTCAAAAACAATGGCCTGCTTGTATTCTCAACTGTGGTGAATCCTGTATCAGTGCAGTGAGACTGATCCTGCATGGAAACAATCATCATAACTTAAACAGTGAAATAAAAAATAAAAAAAAAGAACTACAGCAGCAATAACACGACAGCCAAGAGATGTGATCTTTAATTGGTTGCACCTTTCAACAACACTTCACCGCACCAATAAAGTCACCTGAGTTGGATTTTTACAACATCCTAAGAGATCTTGAAGTGATTAACTGAAGCACTTCAGAAGTTCTTTAAACTTCAACCAAAATACATGGATAGCAGAAGTTCAGGTATGACCGTAAATTTTACACCTAAATTATTAGAGGCATAACTGAATTTCTTAGGACACTTAGAGAAAACTATCCGTCCAATAAGAAAAGCATTGCTGAAAGGGAAAGAAAAGTTCTATAGTAGTCAAAATGAGTTGTGATCCTGCCAAAAACACCTATATGTAATTCCGAAAAGGAACTGGTTAAACTTAAAATGACCAAACCAGCAACGAATTCTCTAATTTGGCATTGTTGCTAGTGCCAAGATAACTTTTTCAGTGCAAAGCCATGCTCGTAAAACTTAAAACTTTTTTATTGATTTTACAAGCAGGAAAAGAAAATTATCTACTCCAGAAAAGAACAAAAGTAACAAAAGAGACAGTGAGCAAACTCTACAGCACTACTTTCACAAGGAAAAACTCCCCAATGAACCAGTAACATTGAGTCCAATTACCTGCTCAAAAGGATGGAAAGTTCTCCATCAAACACCCTTATGTTCTGTTCCATTCATGCCACAAAATACAGTGAATGGGAAGTAACACAGAGCTCCCTTAGTTATTGACATTTACAAAAGAAGAGAACATTAAATTTGAAAGGTACTTACCCAACAGAAAAGCAACTTTTGCCTTGAATCACCGAAGATAAAATCAATCAGCGGGTTCACATTTCTCCTGCAGTTAATGAGAATACAGTTAAGATACAATGATGGCCACCAAAGCAAATGCTAATTTGCATACAGATATAGAGATCAGTGGTGTTAATGTTAAATAGTATGGAGAGATTTTAAAAAATGGAGTATAAGACTATCACAGATATGGACTAAGAACAATACTTGGTTCTTGATGACCAAACACCAACATCAAATTTCTGAAAGCAAAACCTCAGAAAATCATCACAGAAAGGCCTTTTGAAAACTGAAAAGAGACAAGTGGAGATGAAATTAGAATTTAACGATTATATGAGAAAGGAGAACATTCTAGATATACAACGAAGCTTTATGCAGCAATGTTCACCTGACTTCCCAGAGACTACTATGTTAGCCTGATATCCAACAGAAACATATGAAACAATATCAGCCAGAAGTCCATTAACATCAAGGATAAGGAGCTTTTTAGTGACACGTCCCATGCGAGGTTGTTCCAGTGTACAGAGATCTGGAATCTTCACCTCCTTGACAGAAGCTTCCACATTAACACTGTTCCTTATCTCAGTGATCTTACTTTCCTCACATGCAAAGTCATCCGGTGAGCGGTCAGAGGGCATCTCAACCAAAACATTTGTTGCAACCTGCGCTGGTGCAGCATGCTCAACAACATGTACTCTCTCTACGTTATTTTTCAAGACATGGAAGGAGCGAACTTCATCTGACTGATCCATTGAAGTCTGACCAGCCACCACCATGGGTTTCACACAATGTGGCGAGGAGTGATGTGATTCTATCGTTTTCCTGTGATATATAAAGGATGGGGTTTTCTTTCTCCTATTTCTTGAATATTTGAATAGCACATTACATTTGCGCTTTGTGAGATCTGAATGAGAGGTATTATTTTCGATTGATGAATCTTTAAGTAAGGATGAAGTTTTCTCAGCCCTCTTTCTCTTCTTTCTTGAATATTTCAATATGGCCTTTGTGAGAACTGAATGCAAAGTAATGCTCTTAATCGGCAACGCCTCCTCTTGCTCGGATAGAACTATTTCAGAAGCATTGTTATTGATTGTACCTCTCTCTACATTCATCAAATAATCTCAGAATCATGATCGGAGCGCCATACTTAAATTATCTCATCCTACCACAAATTTACTTGAGCATTTTACAAAGAAGAAAAGAAATCGACCAAATTTAAAACCTGTGCCTAATTTTGTTTCTATTTTTTTTTTAACCTGCGACAAACAATCTAGGCTTAGGAAGCTAGAAATAAAAGAATGCTATGGTTATCATTAAAAATAATATTTAGAATACTAACACTAACCAATTAAAGATAGAAAAAAAATATAAATACGACATTCACTCTAAATAAATTAAAATATTATTTAGTTGGTTTTTATCTTTTTCTTTGCAAAATGAAAATATTAATTAATTTAAAGAACGCAGCATGAATTTATAGGTGATTGCGAACACTAACATGGACCAATTTCTAAACTGGATCTGGAAGAAGGAAACCATAGAAGAAGAAAAACACGAGCTTTATCAGAGCAATAGCAAAATCAAATGAAACATATAACAGTTACTTTCAAGGAAAAATGAAACAAGATAAAAGCAGAGCAAAGAGAGAAGAGAAAGAACCTGAGAGAAATTCCCGCGATTTGAAAGCAGAGCGTGAAAATGGTGAGGAATTGAGCAGGAAAGCAAGAGTCAAAGTCTTGTTTGCGTTTTCTTACAAGGATTGCCGTTAAAGATGTGATGTTATGAGTGTATGAGGAAGGGCTCTGCTCCAGATTTTGATTCCTTGCACAAGTTACAGTCCAGTCCCTTTTTTATATTCTTCCTTATAGCTCGGTCCTCAATCTACCCAGTTTTGCAGAAGCCTCAAATCCCACGCCAGCTGTAAATGAAAAGAAATCAAGACCTCTTTCAGATACTACGGTATGAGCATGGTCAAAAATACGTAGCGCGTTACTAAAGAGCTAAAAGAGCTTGGGAATTTATTGTTCACGCACACCAGATCCATTGTGGATTGGGATTGGGATTCATGATCGGGTGTTTCAAATGTCATTTAAGTATGATGACTTACCGCCCTTCTTTTCCCTTATTACCTTATTTAAAGGTTCTATAATATTTTTATTTTTATTTTCAATTAAAAAAATAGTATTTCTAGATTATTTTGATGTGCTGATGTCAAAAATAATTTTTTAAAAATATTATTTTGATGCATTTATAAACGAAATTTTTTTTCAAAATAAACCTCAATCACACTCCCAAACAGGCACGACATGTGGTGAAGGTGGAAGGTAAAAGACGAACTGAACTACTAGCTAAATTTTATCCTTTAAGTAACATTTAATATATATGTGTTTTTCATTTTGGTCCTTATACTTTTAATCTTGGATTTTATTTTAATTCCTTTATTTTTTTATATATTTCTTAAATGGTTCTTATTTTGTCTATGTTTATATGTACATGCTCTTAGATTTTGTTTTTTATTTTCATTATTTCTACTATTATGAATTTTTTTTTATTTAATATTTAAATTTTAATTTGTGTTGGTGATCATTTAAAATTTGATATTTATTATTTTTCTCTTTTTTTATTTTTTCTTCTAGTCAAATAATTTTTGAAAATCTAATATTTTTTTTTTTGTTTTGTCATTTTTTTGTTTTTTAATTTTTTTTTGTTAATATTTTTAGGTGTTAAAATTTCTAATTATTATACATAAGGCATTCAAAATAATGATAATGATTATTTTTTATTAATACCCCAATCTTCTTGCTTTTTTAATAATGATGATAATTTTATACTGATTATTTCGTTGAAATCTACTAAATAGATAAATTTATATCGATTTAAAATTCATATATTTTATAGAAAATGTGCACTTAACAAGAATTCTACACAAATTTATTATTTTGTTTAAATTTATATCATAATAAAAAAAATCTCACATAATTAATTTAAAAAAAATATATATGATATCACTTACAATGGAGTGTAAGGTATGGGCTAATATTTATATTTTTAATGTAGATTTTTTTTCAATAAATTCAATAGCAACATGAAGAAAATTGGCTTCTTTGAATTCTTCTTCACTGCTCTCTTTGACGATTGTCTGTCATATGATATCAATCGTCTAACATGTGGTATATCTATGGCAACTTCTAGATTTATTATATGTGTTCTTTCATTTTTTAACCTTATACTTTTAATTTTGAATTTTATTTTAATTATATATATATATATATATATATATATATATATAACATAGTTTCTATTTCTATCCATGTTTATATATACATGCTCTTAGTTTTGTTTTCAATTTTTATTTATTTCCACTATTATTAAGGTTTTTTATTTGCTGTTTAAATTTTAATATGTGCTGGTGGGCATTTGAAATTTAATAATTATTATGATTTCTCTTTCTTTTTTCTTCAAGTCAAATAATTTCTTAAAATCTAATAATATTCTTTTTTTTTATTTTGTTATTTATTTTGTTTTTTTGTTAGTATTGTTAGGTCTTGAACTTTCTAATTATTATAGATAAGACCTTCAAAATAATGATTATTTGTTAATTTTGTTTTCTTTTAAGTATGTCAAATTAATTATATATTTTTATATTTATGTAATATTAGCGTCTTAATACACACACACACACATACATATGTGTGACCTAGATTTTTCTAAGAAAATATATGTATATCTTTAGTCAATATCATCAATTGTGGTTTTGCTATCTACCAATTAAATTATTATCAAATTAGTTATAAAAAACATTAATCAAATTATTTGGTGCATAAAATAAATCACTCATCTGTGCTAAAATTCAATAACTGTAATTTTACTATTTTACTCATGAAACAAATAAAAACATACATAGCAATCAATATGTTACACGGAGCACATGACTCATTTCAACATAATTTTTTCGATTTTAACTGTACAGTCTACCGATACAACAATTATCAAAACAGTTTTAACAGTAGCAACAGTCAATCACTTTTAGGTGGAAAAAAAAACTTTCTACATATTCCATTAATTACAGTTTTACTAATTAAATATTAAAATAATCTGTTACAACGCGTATAAAATCATTCAATTTCCTACATAGGAAAAAGCCTAGATAAAATATTCAAAATAACGATAATGATTATTTTTAGTTTTTTTCTTATACATATGTTAGACTAATTATATGTTTTAATATTTATTTAATATTATCGCCTAAAAATATATAGACAGAGAGAAAAATGACTTGGGATTTTTTGAAGAAAAAAATAATAATATTAGTATTCTAAAATTCATTTAATATAATAATATGATGAATAAATCTTATAAAATAAAAAAATATTTTGGCTTTTCATTTTAATTTTGTGCTCTTTTATTTAATTTTATTTCTTAAAAAACATTTACAATATTTTTATTTATAATATATCAGATCTAATATTACTAGGGGAAAAGACAACTAAAAAAAAATAGGTAGACAAATTTACCTAGGTTATCTTCAATTAAAAAAAAAATACAAACTACTTCCCGTTTCGATTACACTTTTCCTTTTAGGCGGAAAAAAAATTCATTTATAATATATTTTCTGTTACAATTTTACTAATTAAATATTAAAATAACTAATTATAGCATGCAAAAAAAAAGTTTATTTCTTAAAAAAATTACAATATTTTTATTTATAAAATTTCAGATCTAATATTACTGGGGGAGAAAGCAACTCATAACAAAAAATAGGTAGACATATTTACCTAGGTTATCTATAGTTAAAAAATATACGAACCACTTCCCATTTCGATCACACTATTCCTTTTAGGCGGGAATTTTTTTTATTTCTAACATATTTTATTTATTATAATTTTACTAATTAAATATTAAAATAACTAATTACAGCATGTAAAAAATCAATTAGTTTTCTACATAGAAAAAAGCTCAGCGTAACGCACATGCAAGCATACTTGTATTGATTATTTCATGGACAAGGTCAATCAAGAAGTGGGTGGCAACTGTGCTTATGTGCCTGTCTTATGTTAACAAGGGTGGTGAGTTCGTATTTCCCGCTGCTGAGGTATTAATTAAAATATAAATCATGTCCCTTGCAAAATTGTACTGTTCACCAATACTCAGTTCACTATTCATTGTTATAGTGAAATAACCATTTTGCCCCCCAAAACGAAAAATTTTAGCCTGCTGGACCGGGAGCATTTTTGGATTTTTCAAGGGACAAGGATGGCATTTCAAGATTTGTTGCACAATAAAACGACGTCATTGGCCCCCTTAAATGACTAAACATGCTGCCAGAACCCGGTGGTATTTCCTAATTTTCACCCCCGGTTTTTTCGTAGATATGGCTAGGGTCAAGGGCTATATGGGTAATATACCTATTTTTTATCCGGGACACTAGAGGCACGTCGTACGGACGCCCCTGTAGTGTTCCGCCCGCACGCCCCTCTCCAGTGGCGCATGCAGTGTTCTTAGTCTTCGAAAAATGTGCTTCCGTAGTCTCATATGGTTCGTATACATATATTCTTCCTCCACACGCGGCGCATGTTTGTAAAATCGGATGTATGATCTCCGGTGGACGGTTTTTCTTCCCCCCTCTCTTTTTTCTCTCCTGCTGCCAGTGAAGTACGCTATCGTCTCTCATATTTGTATTCATTCCATTTCGGTCCTTCAACTTTTGATTATCAGTTTCTTTTTGGTTCCTTTAATAATTTTGGTATGCAAATTTGAATTTGTTGTAAATTTATCTCTGAATTAAAATTGATCATATATATTACTTTTCATTTCAGTCCTTATTCTTTTAATTAGTTCAATAATTACACTATATTGATTTTTTAAAATCCCTTTATTGTTTTTGGTCCCAAAATTTTGAATATATATATATATATATATATATATATATATATATATATATTGTCACTTATTCTTTTAATTTTTTATTAATTTATTTGGTTTTTTTGTCCTTTTTGGACAATTTTTATTTTTTGTTCATATTTATGCATTTGTGCTTTTAGATTTTATTTTTATTTTTTATGATTTTATTTTTTGTTAGGGTTTTCATTTTGGCACTTTTTTTTTTTTATTATTTAGTATTGATTCCTTTCTATTTTTTCGATCTTTCTTGGACAATGTTTTTTTTCCTTCTTCATTCATTTATACTTTTGGTTTTTGTTATCAATTTTTTTATTTTTTATTGGGGTTTTATTTTTATTCAGTTCAATTCTGAAATTTTAATTTATGTTGGTGATCATTTGAAAATTAATATTGCTTCATTTTTTTTCTTTGTTCTTTTTTTTATCTGATTTTTGGATCAGATGATTTTATGATTTTATTGTTTACACAGTAATAATGATAATTTTAGTGATTGTTTTTTTTGACAATTTTTTTTAATTCTTCGGGGCAATTTAATGATTTTCACTATTTGGATATTAATGTTGATAATAATTTTAATTGTTATAGTAATGATGATGACAATAATGTGGGGATGAATTTTCAATTAATATTGCTTCATTTTTTTTCTTTGTTATTTTTTTTTTTTTTTTTTTGTTTTTGGATCAGATGATTTTATGATTTTATTGTTTACACAATAATAATGAAAATTTTAGTGATTTTTTTTTGACATTTTTTTAATTCTTCGGGGCAATTTAATGATTTTCACTATTTGGATATTAATGTTGATAATAATTTTAATTGTTATAGTAATGATGATGACAATAATGTGGGATTGAATTTTCAATTTATATTTTCTTATTTTTTGGAGATAGAAAATTAATTAATTATTTTTGTTATTTGATTAATGCAAGTTCTTTCACAATTTATATTTTGTTTGTTGTGTTTAATTTAAATTGAATTGTAAAATGAACGAATCCTAATACAATGTATTCAATAATTCAGATATCCAAATCTTCTTGCTTTTTTTTTTTTAATAATAATGATAATTTTATATTGATTATTTCATTGAAACCTACTAAACAGATAAATTTATATCCATTTAAAATTCATATATTTTATGGAAAACTGGCACTTCACAAGATTTCTACATAAATTTATTATTTTGCCCAAATTTATATTATAATAAAAACAAATAAACATAATTAATATTTTTTTACGTTGAAAAAAATATGGTTCCGGCCGCGACGAGGCGCGGGTGCCATGGCTAGTGTGTATATAAAATATAATTGTTACCACAAATATATATTCTCAAGCGATGAATTCATGTGTTGCACAGGCAAAATGGTCTCAGCCAAAGGATGATAACTGGTCTGATTGTGCAAAAAATGGTTATGCAGGTATTTTGATATATAATTGATCTTCATTGAATATATAGGAAAAGAACCCTGTTTATATGGTGGGCTCTCACTTTTATAATGGTCACTGTCGGAGGAGCTGTAAGAAATGCTAATCGTAGCGAGTCTTTCTCCGTAATATTCCCTCCTTCTCTACAAAGGATTCATATTTTCTGGGAAATTTCATTGCTACCAATAACTTTTACCTATGCTGCTGCCTTGGCCCTTGTTTTGAAACATCACTGTTAAGTTTCGATGGTTATGAATTCTTGAACGGCCGACAACAGGACGCCTTCTGCTTTAATTTCAAACTGGCTGGGCCAGGTTCAGCAAAGTTACTGCAGATTTGTTTTTATTTTTGGTAGAGAATGTTAGTTCTGGAAAAGGTTTCATGCTAATAGGATGTTGAAAAAGACTAAACAATCCACCTATCAGAAAATAAATAAACAATCCCAAGTGACTTCAGATTGAACAGTAATTTGATATCATGCTACTTACCAATGACAAACTGAGGGTCTTTGTTCATTTACCTAAAAATAGTCTTGGAAATCGCAAACCAGCTTCACATGGGCGGGAGAGAGATCAGAATAGCGGGGAAAAGGTTTCAATATCCTTGTAACATGATCCCAAAGTAAAGCAGCTGTCCGCCTAACAAGAAAGGACAGTGGAAAAATAAAACTTTTACTTGGAGGCGCCAGCTTTTTGCTTCGCCTTCTCAATAAGGGGCTTCAGCTGCTTCTTTTCAGCAAGAATCTTGAGGAAGTTGAACAGAAAAGGAATATAATTGTGCTTCCTGCGGATATTTTCTGTTCTCCACTTCTTGAATTTGTCCTCCTCCATCAAAATCTTTTCTGTGGCACTTTCAATCCCACCATTCACTTCAGAGAGGGATTTGTTCAGAGCTTCATAGTTGCTATTGTCGACCAGCCTTTCTGCCTGCAAGGCAGCAAGCTGCTGCAAGATTCGCTCCCTCCTCTTTTGGAGATCCTTGAGTTCAGCAGTGTACACTTCTTTCCTGTTTTTGATTATTGCCAAGAGATTGAATCTTATCTCACTATTGGAATGCCTTTCAATGCGTTCCTGGATCACTGGTTGCACCATACGCAGCCAGTCCAGATCACCATGCCCTCCAGTGAACTGACCAAGGCTGATGGGTCCCTCTTTCAATCCATCAAGTTCATACAACACTCCATCAACAGGCAGGTAGCTTATAAAATGGTACACATCATCTTCTTTGCTGGCAGCCTTCTGCTCCTCAGGAATAAAAGGCTCCGGTCTTGCAAAACTGTTATGAGCTACACGTATAGCTTCACAGTTGTTAATAGCCAAACCTTTGAGCTCAGGCGGAAAATTCATGGTGAATTCTTTTAACTTCGACAATTCTGGACCAATGTCGATATCTGGACAGTTCAGGAGGATAGACAAAATTGCTTGACTTGCACATGCATTGTTGATCACCTACAAGAGGGGGAAAACATTAGGAAAATAAATCAGAGCTTACAATCCTCCATTGATTGTGGATCTCATCTAAACATACCTGACGGGCAAAAAAGAGATTAGGATTTGGATCTGTAATTACAACACGCTCATCCTTTTCTTCCGGGCGCCATTTGAAAAGAAAAATCAAACCATATACAGGTCTGGAAAAGAGTGGGCAAAAAAATAAAGTCACAGCTTAACATCAACAAAACAAGCACAGCAAACGAGCTAATATCATGTGTGCCAATGGAATGAGAAACTAACCTCAGGCTGTCAAGAGAATCAAGGTCCAATGAGTACAACTCTTCAACCTGTTAAAAACACATCAAGATATCATATCTGGATGAATGGAGGTCATGGGATGGACAGGTTGAGCTATTCATAGACTCTGCATTTCTAACCAGCAAGTAGAGCGATTATGCCTGTAATAGAAACATGCAGTACTTTTGGTTCCTGTTTCTTACTACTTCTAGTCCCTTAAGAAGGTCTCATTTGGTAACCAAAAATAGGATACGTTGATAACAGCCAGAATTAATCATTTAAATTAGCAGCAAAGAATGTAGAGAATCTGTTATGCCATTCAGGTAGATCAACGAAATAGGTATCAGGAATGAAAAGTAATCAAAATGGGTAGCACAAAACCAGAATGACATTAAATTCATAACATTGGATTGGGTATAACAGATAGGAAACAGAAAGGAACCTTGAAATGCCAATACCAAGGAAAATAAAGCAGTGAACTTTATAGTGCACCACAGAAACCGTAAACTTATGAATAAGCACCGGGACATTTTACTGGTGCTTCTTGGCCGTCATGAGGCGTTGGTTGTTGTGGTGATGGTAATAAAAGCAGAGTTTTTTTTTAATAGGATTTAAAACTTATTTCCCTGAACAAGGTACTTGCAACTCATTTCCCACAATCTTCCACATAAGCACCAAGCTAATGAAGTTACCAATTTAATCCCACATATGCATATATCAAAAGGAAAAAAATCAAAGCTATATGCATAAAAAAAAGAGCTAATATGGATTAAGCACTGGAATGAAAAAAGTTGTTCCATCATTGATTTTTAAAACCATAATAGCATAATTCTCAAGATAAAATAAGATTACTTAATGGAAGAATTTTAAAAGAAAATCATACACAAATTAGCTTGCCAATACAACTAATTATTGAATGTGCTAACAGGGAATTATTTACATTGCTTGTCTGTTCCAACTTATCCTTCATCAGCTACATCAGGAACCCTATGAAAAGATTCTCTATCCCCTTATCTTTGAATTGCTACCTCTAGTCGAATTTAAGATTCGCTATCCCCTTGTCTTTCAAAACGTTTCCTTTTTTAAGAAAATAGATGCATGCTGATTAGAAGAGCAAAATAATTGAGACGCTTGCATAGCATGGTATGACCATGACAGGAAAAAAAAATCCATATCAATAACAAAGATACAAGTACCGAAAAGTAGATTAAAAACTAGAGATAGCTTCCCTGAATAACATCTAAAAATTTGAAAGATGGAAAAAAAATGGAGCATAGCACTTGCATTTCCAGAAAATTAAAAATACTGGATGGCACGAGCATGGAGATAAATTTCACATGACAAGAAAAGCAATGAAAAAATGGCATAAGAAATTTAATAGGTTACCTGTACACCTTTTACTTGCATCTGTTGTATAAGTTCAGTGAAAACACCTGGATTACAAGCCAAGAAGCAACGACGTTTCCATTTAAAAAGTACAGATACAGTGTATACTCATGCGCGGGAACTGCAAACTACTCCTTCCTTGACAATTAATAATCCACAAGCTAAAATTGCCATCCATATAGTTAACTAAATTACAAAAGGCAGCATGGAATATTTTACAGGCAATATGTCAATCTGAAGACAGAAAATTAATACAGTTTTAATTCTTTTTATTAATTCGTGAGCAACAGAAATCTATGAAAAACATACCAGAATAGAGAAAACCCTCAAATTGACACAAAAACAACCACTATAACGTATTTCGAAAGACTAACCCAAACGTTCAAGCAACCACTTGATGAAAGATTTTAAATAAGCCCAAAATCCTATCACAAAACCCTAGCAAGATGATGATGATGATGATAAGACTGGTAAGTAGAAAGCAATCAAATTTATTACCTGGGTCGGACTCAATAGTGCACCAAGACATGATAAATTAGCCGCAATAATAATAACTGCAACCAAACAGAGAATGCAGTTCTTTACAATCACAATTCAATTTGAAAGAGAAACTAATTCTCTATTGAGTATTGAATTAATCAAGTTTTATATTCCTAAAAACAACAAACCCTAACCCTAACTTCTATTGCTCCCTCTTTCTCGCCTAACCAGGGATAATTCTATCTCTTTGTAAAATCAAAAGCTGTAGCTACTAGTTTCTCAGATTACTAAAAGGAAAAGATGATGAAGAAGAAATTAGCTCTCGATATTTTAGCAAGTGATATGTGGAGGAGAGTTTTAGGGTTACCAGTGGAGATCGCAGTGAAAAAGATGCTTCCTGCTTTTCAGTTTCCCACAATTTCTCCGTGAAAAATTTGCTTCTGTTTACATTTATTTAATATAATACTATTAAATAAAAACAAATAACTGGTGTCTATAGTTTCATTAAACTAAATAATTTAATATTGAACATCATAAAAAATATAATTGTTATTACTATCAATATAATAAAAATAACGGAGATTAAGGTTGAAAATAATTTTTTTATTATAATCTTATCAAATTAATTATTATTCTTTGTATGCAATTTTTTTAAGTTATTGAGAAAAGGTATTTATTGTATTTTTTTTTTATCAAGGTGGGTTTTTATTTTAAAATTCATGCTTCTAATAATAATAAAAAATCTTACATCAAAAAATACAAGAATGAGAGAAAAAAAAAACATTAGTTAATACCTAAAAATATTAAGATATCAATATATGTGGTTAATATTTCAAAACATAAAGCATAAATATAAGAAAGAAAAATATATATAATTGAATATATAAATACATAAAATAGTATTGGTGCACACTCTTATCATATCTATTTCGGCTTTTCAAATATAAGATCTCAATTTTGATTTTGGTAGTGTGATTACGTGATTACAAGGTTTGTATCAGTTGATATCAGAGTTAGCTCAAAACAAGGTCATATTATTATATTACTTTTTGTTTTTTTAGTGTTCCATAGAGTTTTTCAGTGTTTGTGTCTATCTCCTATCAAATCTAAACTCTAAAAAAATATTATTTTTTTATTTTTTTATTTTTTATTTTAAATTAAAAAAATAATGTGTTTAAATTATTTTCATCTGATTATATCAAAAATAATTTTTTAAAAATAAAAAAATATTATTTTAATATATTTTTAAACAAAAAAATATTTTTAAAAACAACAATAATCACACTTTCAAACAATAACTTAATTAATAAAAAGAAAGACTTTTCTTTGCTGTCTGGGTTTGGAAAATTGAGGGTCAATTTGACATTTTAGAAAACAACGAACGGAAAGCTAAATCCGGTGGGCGCCCATTAAATATAAATCTTAAATGAGAAAAGGAGAGGCTCCGGCTACTTCCATCCAAATTACTTTAAAAACCGGCGACAAGTCTTCTCGTTCACTTCAATTTCTCAAACCCCAAACAAAAAAGAAAAGAAAACCAAACAACAATTAACATAACCCCCATTCATTGAGGGAGAGAAAAAAAATAATCTTGTGAAATGGAATGCCGATACTTTGTGGCGCTCTGTCTCTGCTCGATGCTTGTTAATTCCCCTCTCTTTTCCTGTTCTTCCATTCGATCGCATCCTTACAAGAAAATGTACTTCTCTCCCTGATGTATTACTGTGTATATATATATATGTATAATTTCTCTTTCTTTATGTGGTTTATTTGATTTATGTCTTCATTTTCTTGCCTTGATGTTTAGATTACAGAAAGAAGGTGTGTTTGATCCAACACGGGTCGCTCAACTTTCTTGGCATCCCAGGTTTTGTTTATTTCTCGCTTTTTTAAATTCTTCTCCTTTTCTTTTTCATTTTAAATTTTAAATTATTGCTGTGGTTCTTTTTTTCAAACTTAACAGGGCTTTCTTATACAAGGGGTTTTTATCAGATGAGGAGTGTGATCATCTTATTAATCTGGTTGGTATTTTGTAGGTTTGCTTGATTGCCCAAATGATTCTCATAGTGATTTAATTGTTTTTAGTTATCTATAATATAACATAGTATAGTATATAATATTTTGGTGTTATTGATTTGTTACTGGAGTAGGCTAGAGATAAACTCGAGAAATCAATGGTGGCTGATAATGAATCCGGGAAGAGCATAGAGAGTGAAGTGAGAACCAGCTCTGGCATGTTTATTGGAAAAGCCCAGGTCTTTCTTGAATTTTTAAAATTATGTTTGCTGATTTTTTATGATCTTTGTGAATGTGAATATTGATCCCAATAAATTAAGGAATATGATTTTGTTGTGCAGAATATATTATATTTTATACATAAAGAATGGTTGAATTAATTAAACCATGTATTAAATGGGATTGCCTGGAGATGGACTTGAAAACTAATAAACTTAAATATTGTACATTGATTTAAATATATTATTATTCTCAATATTGATTTAGAAACCTCATAAGGGCCCTTTTTCCTGCCATTTAATACGATGCAGTTGTAATGAATCTGTTGTTATCTTTGTTCCAATTGAACTTCAAGGTTTTTCTTTAGGGTTGCTGTGACTTTTTATTTTTTCTTGTTTGCTTGTTTAGCTCTTAATGGGTACTGGCTATCAGCAATTTATTTCTACTTTCACATATAGGATTTTATCAGCATGTTGAAATCTATAATGCATATGCATGATATGTTACACTCCATTGACATTCTTATGAAAATGAAAGTTTGATCACTCAATAATGTGCAGTGAAAGTCTTGCATTTGACAGTGTTTCAGGAACTAGGAGATGAGGGTGTTTGGCATAGGATTGTTGAGGACATTAAAAAATATGTTCAGAATAGTATTTGTTTAATATTTCCTTGCTACCAACTGCATAGAAAACTATCACCTCAGAATCCACATGGTTGAGTTCCTGCCAAGCTTGATTTTCACAGTTGTAATGCTGTGTGAAGTTAAACATTATCCGATAATGGGAAATGGAATGACTTTGAACTCAAACATCTTTCAGTTCCTTGAAATCACCAATGAGATCTCTTAAGTGCAGTTAATCTCATAACCCAACATAGCCAGATCTGTTCCTGTTACTGTTTGCAGTCCATCGAACCTATTCTAAATTTGAAGCTCCAAGTTATAATCAAATACTGCTATAGCCATTTGTTTTCCCCAATGCCCAGAGATTACTAAGAAAAGTTCTCCCTTTCTCTTCTTCTCAGTGAATTGGTTGACCCAAAGTTGATTGGTAGTGACTTTCAAATATATTCGAACCACACTTTAAAATGTTAATGCAGTTCCTAGTAAAAGTTGTTAGCGGCCTTGGATGCGTTTTTAGCTTATTAGTTAGTTATTTTTTTGGTACTGAGGGCAAATTAGATAAAAGATTATTTTTCCATAAAAACACTATCTATTAATTAAAAGTTTATGTTTGATGGTGTGCTATATGATTATGATATACTACTGGCACAAATCTACTCATTTTTGAAAGATATTCTATTATGAATGCATTTTTTAGTTTCTGGAATTTGTTAGGCTTAAACGATGTCCTTTCATTCATCATTGAAGGATGAAATTGTTGGTGATATTGAGGCCAGAATTGCTGCTTGGACTTTTCTTCCTCGAGGTATATTCTTCACATGTGTCTTGTTTTATATGTTTTAATTAATGCAGAAATAAAATTATCTTTCTTGTACATGCCTTTTGTAAACAGAAAACGGGGAGTCCATTCAAATACTGCACTATGAGCATGGTCAGAAGTATGAACCACATTTTGATTATTTTCATGACAAGGCTAATCAAGAGCTGGGTGGTCACCGGGTTGTCACTGTGTTGATGTATCTGTCCAATGTTGAAAAGGGTGGAGAAACAGTGTTTCCCAATGCAGAGGTAAACAATTAGCCGTGAATATGATTCTCTGATGTCCTTAGGTGCTTAGGTCTTTTTGTATCTCTGGTACCAATCACATATTATGCTTGTACAGGGAAAAACAATTCAATCAAAAGATGATAGCTGGACTGATTGTGCAAAAAATGGCTATGCAGGTATTATTTCTGAGATGGAGCCTGACCACTCTATTATTTGACCATTGGATGTAAATCCTAACATACGTAATTCGCACTAATATTCTCCAGTTTCAGTTTAGTGGAAGAAGGTATTTACATATAATAGGAGTTGGATAAAAGAACATGGGCAGTAGTTTTTAGCACCTTTGGATTTTTTGAACCATTATTAAAGCAGAATGATCTTAGTTTGTCCTTATATATATATATATATATCAAGTAAATAATAATAAAATATTTATTAAATTTTCAGAGTTAAATGGTTTTAGTATGTCAAATATATATATATTCTAATATTTGCAAATAAATAATTATTTATTACTCTTAAAATAATTATTTGGCTTAACCCAATATTTGTTTTCAGTTGTCAATTTTGCCCATGTTCAATTTAGTCAATCTTATCTTGTGTTATTCAACTTGAGCTAATTAAGGCCAGTCACTAAAATACGTTAAATCTGTATTTATGGCATCAAGTTAATCCACTTAGAAGAGAGAAAATTTGCTTTGAGTTCCACACGTGAAAGGAGGAATGGGAAAAAAATCAAAATATTTAATCTTTCTGTTTGCTCTTTTTTTTAAAAATAAAATAAAACACATTGCCTCACACATGCCACCCATTCCTCTTGCATGTGTGTGCATGTGTGGGACTCAAAGCAAGCTTTCTCCCTTTTTTGAGTGGATCCATTTAATGCCACTTAACCCATAACTAATATATGATTTTCATAGATTTTTGTAATTGGTCATAAATGACTAAAATTGAATGATACAAGTTTAGATTGATTGAATGAGGAACATATGGACAAAATTAATGGTTGAAAATAAACACAAGGGCAATTGAAATATTCAAAAACTAATTATTATTTTATGCAATGGGTGGTGTTAATAGGTAAGCTTTAATTTTGTCAGGAAGTCATTATTATTATTTTTGTGGTCATGTGCAAATCTAGTATCAAAACCCGTTGATGTGAATGCAAATTTCTACAGGACCTACTGGATGACATGCTTGTATTTAGGGACAGCTGCAATTAAACATATAGTGATATATTGAAGGCAACCCATGAAATATAAGGACATCCTGAGCTAATTCCCTTTTATTTAGTTAATGGTTGGATTGCACAATTGAGATTGTCTTCTACTTTTCCTGATTCCCCCATCTTAGACTCGAACTGGATTCGATCCCAATAATCTTGGCAGATGACTCCAAATGGCTGTAAACTCACTATATGATATTTTCTATACTCTCAAGCTGGTTCTTTTCTGCTTATTCTTTGGTTGAGCATTGTATGTCTCACAAACAGGCTGTTTGCTCCTCAATGGTTTTCTGAACTCGTAAGAGGGTAAAACTTGGAAACCACTTACCCCTCATCATATATGATCATTTTGTGTCTGGATTTTCTACAGTGAATATTCATGTGATGCCGATGATAACGCCCTCCCTCTTGGAAAGTTTTCTATTCATGCATCTGCCATTTAGTGTATTATATATATGATTGGAATACTATTTGTGGTGTTAATTATTGATGTGTGTCTTGATTTCCAAAGTAGTTTTTTAAAACCACACTGACCAAAATTTGAGAGCTCCTTGGAAAATTTCTTGTAACCTTCTTGTAAAATATGCCAGCATAACATTAACACATCTACTCAATCATAAACCAAGCAGGCTAGGCTAGTGAACGATCATTTCAGTACCATCTACAAATTTAGTTATGATGCGATTCATCTGCCATGTAGTGTTGTTTTGGCCGTCATTCAGTGAATATGCTGCATTCGATTTCCCTTATATTGTTGTTACCAGGCATTCCATAAAATTCTGCATTATATTATTATTGTTACCAGGCATTCCATAAAAGTCTACATTATATCATTGCAGTGAAACCCTACAAGGGTGATGCCTTGATGTTCTTCAGTCTTCATCCTGATGCAACGACTGACCCGAATAGCTTGCATGGGAGTTGTCCAGTTATTGAAGGTGAGAAATGGTCAGCAACCAAGTGGATTCATGTCAGATCCTTTGAGAAATCGCTGAAGCAAGCAGGAAGCGGGGAATGTATCGATGAAAATGAGAGCTGCCCTTTGTGGGCAAAGGCGGGTGAGTGTGTAAAGAACCCTGTTTATATGGTGGGTTCAGAGGGGTCTTATGGTAATTGTAGGAAGAGCTGTAAGGTATGCTCATCCTAGGAAGCCTCTTTCTTTTCGGTTCTTTGTTATTTGAAAATGAAAGGGTTCATACTTGAACACAGTAGATAACAGTGGGCCGTGCTGTCTCTGTACCTGCATGCGGCATATACTAAACCTTGTGGAGCAATCATTCGTCCACTCACAATTTAAGTGTCAGAAATGTAAGTTCCAATCTAAATTTTATGAAATTCATGGTGTGGACAGGGTGCTTTGGGTTTGTTCAAGCAAATGTTTTACTTGGCATGTTGACCGAGTTCAGGGATGTAGTATGTGCTTGCATTAATTTGTCATAGCTGTGTGTGATATGAAGTATGAAGTGTAGTTCTTAAAACCAATCTAGGGTGGCTCGGAGCATTTCTCGGGTTATAATTTTTAGGTTGATTGAGTTAATTGTTTTTTAATATGTAAATAATTAAAAATAATTACCAATTTCAACCGAGTTTTCTCTATGTTAATGAGTTGTGGGTTAATCTGGGTTTGGATCAAGTCATTTCCCTCTCAAATTGTATTGAAACATGGTCTAGGTCAAAGGTTAGATGGATTGTAGGTCAATTTGTCAGGCTGAGTTTTATTTTTAAAAAGAATGGGATGTAATGGCAGGATTTTGAAGATAAAATTATACAACATTCATAAACGTTTAGAAGACAGTAAGGAAAAGATTTTAATAACAAGATTTGGTGCGTGTATTATAATTTTTAATTTAATATATTTATTGCATATCTTTTTAGTTACATGACAGGAACTTAAATAATAGAAAAAAAAGAGCTAAACTTAAATTATAAAAACAATTGTAAAAGTATACATAATTCTTTTTCATATTTAGTTCAAGGCTCCAATATTCATACATGGTTCAATTGTCATCAATAAAAATTCATACATTAGTTTTTCAAAATTAGTATAAAAAATCATTGTTGTAAAAAATAATAGCTCCTCATGCAACCTCAAGAAAGCTAATGATAAAACTAATGTATCAATTTCTTATGTCTGCTTTCTCGTGGATCACTTCCTTGAAAAAATGAGGTTCCTCAATCTCAGTTATTCGCAATTTCTGACCCACGCCCCTGACTTTTCAAAGCTCCCCGATCTTGAGAAGCTAAGTTTCAAAGATATGAGGAGTTTGTCCGAGGTTCATCGCTCCATTGGATATATATCTTGAATGGCTTTTCTTCGAGTGAATCTGAAAGATTGCACAAAACTTGAAGAGTCTTCCTGGAGGATTCTGTAGATTGAAATCTCTTAAAACTTTCAACCTGACTCTTTAAACAACACTTGCCACTTTTGAACATCTTTTTGTACAAAAAAAAACAAAAAAAAACCAGCTCAACAACATACAATGGGCTCATATCTAGTAAATTTTGTAATTCCCAAATAATTTTATTATAAATTCCTTAAATCGTTTAAAGATTTATTATAGTGTAAAAGCTAAATCATGTCTTTTATATCCATAATGATCTTCAATTAAATCAATAATGAATAAAATTATGTAATATCTCTTTCAAAAATCAGTTAGCGATTATACATTTATATTGAATATGGATCACTAATGTAAATGTTGTGTCTAAATATTTTAGAGTTATTATGTTTTAAATTATATTTGCAATTTGATTTACAATATTTTTTTTTAAAAAAAGAGCAATTGAGAATTTAAATAACTAAATATCCATATATTATATAAACTTGCGTCCAAGTTCTTTTTATTTATTATATATATAAAAAAACCAACATAAGAACATGAGTCTCAACAAAAAAATAGATAGGTTTGCTTAATGTGTAAAATCTTCTAAGAAATGTTTTTGAACTAGAACAGAGATTCTGATAAACTGAGGGTCAGAGTGATTGAATTTCTTAATCTTCCTTTTCTTTTTTATTTTTTGATTCCCTCTTTGTAATTCATTCGCTAGCTATTCACAAATGAAAACGTTTCTGTCAATGAATACACACACAGACAACGTACAATGTTATGTTTCATAGGTAAAACACTTTTGAACTGTTTTTGTATTGCCATGAATGTTGGGTTTTCAAATGCAAGAGCTCGAGTGCAGGATATTCCTGGGACCCTTCGAAGATGGTGATGACGAGGTGAGTCTGGTCGTGTCATCGTGAGAATATTCTCCATACAAGACAGAGTCGGAGATTTCAATAGAAAAGGAGGACACAAGCCCCACACCAGAGCTTAGAAAATCCATTTATAATTCTCAAGCCAGGCAGGCAGGCGTGACCTAATAATATATAGAACACCGCACAGGAGAAGTGCTTCATACGTATATTATGAGCTCAAGAAACACACCCCAACCGAGCTGAAATGTTAATATTGGAGCCAAAAACAAATGGAGCGATGGCACGCTCGTGAGAAGAAGAAGAAGAAGAAGATTAAGAAAACAGTTGAAAACGAGAAGATGAGAGCTGATCATGCAATTGCTGTTCATCGGGAGCCTCCATGCTTATCTCGCCTCCTTTTCTCTTGTTAAATGCATGCATATTTCGTTAATTCTCTTTAATCTCTTCTCTTTATCATGTTTTATTTGGTGGGGTTATTTATAAATGTGCAGCAACGAAGGTTTTGAGAATTGTCAATCAACCATCTGCAGCCATCATCATCATCATCATCTTCAATTAATCAACCATCTCTTCGGTATTAATTCCTGATCTGTCGAAACGACGTCATACAATGGGGAGGCCTCCCTGCTGTGATAAATCCAACGTCAAGAGAGGCCTGTGGACGCCCGAGGAAGATGCCAAGATACTTGCTTATGTCTCCAACCATGGCACTGGTAACTGGACTCTGGTTCCCAAGAAAGCTGGTACGCATAATGAAACCATGTTCGATCGATCATTTCTTTCCTTAATCTTTGGAACGACATGCATGTTTCTTCAGATGTGTTTTTTCATGAGTTTATTTATTACATGAACAGGACTGAACAGGTGTGGAAAGAGCTGCAGGCTAAGATGGACGAACTACCTCAGGCCTGACCTTAAACACGACAGATTCGCTCCTGAAGAGGAAGAGCTTATTATTAAGCTGCACGAGGCGATAGGCAGCAGGTGGGCTTTTTTGTTTTCCCACTCAAAATTCCTCGAGCAATCCATTGAGAAATCAAATAATTAGTCTGCGAGACTTCTTATAGTAACTAACACCTCCATGCATTGATCCATTAAGATCGATGTTTCATTTGGAAGATCGATCCTCAAGATTGATTTTGATGAATGAAACTCTTATTTGTTAAATCGATCGATCAATCTACAAATTTCGTCCTCCTTTTATATATATATATGCATTGTCGTCAAGCTCAAAGCATGTCATTTCTTTGAGAGAAAGAAACAACTTTTTTGTTGGTATTTCCAAAAAATCAAAAATAAAAAAGGGCAATTGAAAGCCTGAAATAACAGATTCTTCCCCCTTGACTGTTTACTTTTTGGTGGGTACAAGTTGCATACCAGTAGAGGAAGTTTTATGACTTGGGCCTATTAATTTGTCCAGGTGGTCTCTAATCGCAAAGCGACTGCCTGGAAGAACAGACAATGATGTGAAGAACTACTGGAACACTAAGCTCAGGAAAAAGCTTCAGAAGATGGGAATTGATCCTGTAACTCATAAACCTTTTTCACAGATTTTTTCTGACTTTGGAAACATCAGTGGCATTTCAAACACTGGAAACCTCAATAAATCCTCAAACACCAGCTTGATGTCCGAACCTGATCATCGATTCTCATCTTCCATCCTAACTGCTACTGAGATTTCATGTTTCAAGAGAACCATGCATGAGCAAGTACAGGAATACAATTCTACTGTTACTCACCCCACTTCATGGGACTTTCTGGCTCAGTTTCCAGTCCATGACACAAAACAGCTACCACTTTTCTTCAATGAGGTCAGCTCTTCCTGCCCATCATCGTCCTCTTCATCTTCTACTAGTACTTTCACACAGTCCTATTCCTGCCAAAAATCTCAGGCTCCATTGATCTCACCCACCTGCACCTTTACGTGGAGTGAATTTCTCCTCAGCGACCCTGTTTTCTCCACTGAATTTCACCATCAAGAAGAGCGAAGTGACTTTGAGGAGATGTTGTCACCGACCATCTCTTCAGCCATGGAAATGGCACAGAATGATTTATCATCTTGCAACATAACTAGCACTGGAAGCAACGACCGATCAGTTTGCGATCATGGAACTGTCGGTAACGGACTTGAAGAAAACAACAATGCTGCTGCTAATGATCATGCGGCCTATTCGTCTTCTGCAAGTTCATTTGTCGATGGCATCCTGGACAAAGACAGAGAGCTGCATTCACGGTTTCCTCAACTTTTGGATCCCTCTTTTGATTATTACTAATTCAGCAGGAAAATGTTAATGGAGCGTCAATTCTATCATCATATGCAATACAGAGCTACAAACTAGAGCTGTAGAGGGGGTTATTTTCCAGTTAGAGACCATATTTGCATTGATCATCATTATGAATAAGTCATTCGTCAATTCCAGTGCTAAGCCATATAATTAATTATACACTCCAAGCTGACTAAGAACATACATTATGGTATATATCCTCCATAAGTGAATAATTATGAACGCAAAATCTGGTAAGTGTAAGTGCAGTAACTGCGTCAAATTTGTTGACTGTACTGTGACCCAGATTAAATACTTCTAGTTTTTTTTTCTTGCAAGATGCGCTAAGATAATCTCGATCGTTTATCGGATCAGGAAATCAATCAAGAAGGGTAAGGAAAGACGTACCAAAACAGGCATCACAGAGCACGTAGGAGGGCTTCATTTCTTCTGCCTTCCCTCCCTGCTTTTACACCTTGATTTGACGGGGACTTCTTGGTGTCCCTGGCCATTGATCAGGGACAGCACCCAAGTTAATCCGAGGGTGGAAGACGTGTGTGTGGCCTGTAGATAACATTTCTATGAATACATGATCGTGTGAATATCGACATCATGTCTTAACATTTTCCGGTGCCAACATCTACAGTTGAGTTGGCTGATCTACTAAATTCTAGGACTGTATGGGGTCACGATATATTTAGGTTCTGTAATTTGGAAAAATGCTAATTTTATCAAATATTGTTTTCAAACCCACTTCCTCGAAAATCTCGTACACGATGGAAATCAAAGGCATTAAATAAGAGAACAAAAATCTAAATTCTGGGAGAGCCAGCATCATGGAATCCATCATTTTGTCATGTTAGCTGAGAGGAAAAGGAGAGAGAGGAATGAAGGGGTCCCAGAAAAACAGAGGGAAGAAATCATTGCACCATGTCCGCTGCACTGCAGAGATCGTCTGTTTCATTTCGACGACAAGGCTCCTCCGGCCGTGTCTGGGAGAATCTTCAGGTTAATCCAAGAAGAAGCAGAGAACTGGTCGGCACGCCGGCCGGTAGAAGCCAAGAGATAAGCCTCGGCAATAGCAACATGGAAGAGAGAAGTAGAGGCCGGGAATTCCCCGGAGAGGAGGCTAGCACGAGGAGGAGTTCCTGCGAGCCCCCTGCCCCTTGTAAAGAAAAACACAAGGATGAGAGGTGTGGTGTTTTAAGCTTTTGGAGGTGTTGCGTGGGGTCTTCTACAGCCTAGTTTGCAGTTTCTTTTCTTTTTTGTTTTCTCGTGAAAATCTTCTTCAGCTCTCTATTGCATTTGGGAGCGTTGTAATCAAATGACATGAAAATTCTTTGTTGATTGACGAGAATATTGGTCTGTGCATATATTCCCCCTGTTTCTTCCCATCTTTTCCTTTCGTGCCATATAATCTTGGCTCATCGTTCATGCATCACCAAATATTAGAGGATGTAAATAATGGAGGGGAGGGGATAGAAATACGGCCAACAGTTGGTGGGAAGCGGTTTTCCTCACCAAATAGTGAAACCAATCAGACAGAAATGGCGGAACAGGAAGAGAAAAAAAGATGGATAGGAGTGGGGTCGTGACTGCCCTGGCAGCTCCAAACCTGAAGGACGAATGCACATCACCAAAGCCAACCACCCAGGGATTGATGAAGAAGCTTCAATTTGTTCCAGAGATCATAAAAAAACACAAAATGCCTGAATGAACCTTTTATGTATGGCGAACGTCCTTGTAGCACCACCACTGGCAGGGAAACAGAGTCAGTTTCCAAATATCAAATCATAAAAAGGTAAATGAAGCAGAAAAGAAAATATTCATTTCATTTCATTTTATTTTATCGGAACTGTGCACTCAAGTAACCATCTATACATCTATACAAATCAATGAAACAGCTTCAGCTCAATAAAGGAGGATACAAGATCGAATTTCGCCTTGCACGCATCCTGAATGGAGATAATAAGATAACGAGTATAAAAAAAAAATAAAAAAAATTGGTTATCAGAAGCCTTTCATTGACTGAGTAATGCTTTCAATATAAAAAAAAAAAACACTATCTCAGTTGAGCACACGCCTAGTCAACACCCCAGTTGACGGTACTTGGTGTGGTCAAGTTCATTCAGACGTATGCAACATAACATATGTTCTGGCAAGTCTTCTGGCTTGTGGCCCTGTCAGAAAAAAAAAATGTCAACATAATATAAGCCATACATCACCTTGAATTGCAGAACAGGTTAACCTTGGCAAGAATCTAATAGATATGTTTACCTGAATTGTCAGGCCAAAATCCAAGACACAGAGCCTCAACCTGTCTTGTAATGTTTCAAGACCTTTTCTAGAGATGTAGCTAAATCTATGCATATCCAGATCAATCTCAAAGTAGTTTTCTCCCTGTGATAAAATTCAAGTTAAGAATTCACTTTCACCAATCATAGTTAAGCTGCATAGACATGAAATTTTCAATGCTGTAACATTTCAGTATAATTCCGCCGCCATAACCGATTAAAATATTAATTGTTCAATATATTTTTTTTATTTTTTAATGAGCAATCGAAAAGGAAGGAGAGTAATGTGACAACCAAAGTTGCATTTGAGCATAAATTTAAACCAGGTTTTTTCGCTGATCAATTACATTATATAATAATATCAAAAAGAGAAGGCACATTAGCTACATTTCTTTAGATGAAGGGATGACTAGGAAACTGGGCCCAGTACAATCAGCTAGCTTTAGTGAATACTTTAAATCCAGTTATAGGATGGAGCAGGGAAAAAAGGAAAGAAAATGAGGTTCATCTGATAACAAATAGATCCATAAGACCACTGCATAAACACTAATTTGTTAAGTAGAACTGATACGCTCAGGAAGCCTTGAAAGACAACCACATGGAGCACTCTAGGCATGTGTAGTAGTGGTGCAGCAGAAAAGTACATTTTTTGGAGAGAGAGAGTCCATATCCTATCACTTGTGATCAGCATAATACAAAATAATGTAACAAAGCAGATTGGAATAAGGAATCTGAAACTTACCAAATAGAATTCATGTTGCGGGCGTGAGAGCACAGGTTTCTCATTGTAGGCACTCATAAGCTTCTTTTCAGTAGCGCTTAATTGAAGATCTTCTAGATTTTGTAGTCGGCCCAATATTTTTAATCTTTCCCTAAATGGTGCGATGGTATCTAGAGGGAACCCTTTAACCCTCTCCACTTCATCATTAATCAACCTCTGCAAGGAAAAAAATGCGGGAAAAACCAGTTAATGAATTGTTAGTAATAAATAACCCTGATGAGGATGGACAAACAAAAACCTTCCTTAAGCTACCATGTAATGCTGTTGCATTATGGAGAGACTTCTTAGAGAGACTTGGAAAAAAAAAAAAAAAACTAGAAAGCACAAAGGTGAAGATGCCTCCCATCTTACACTGATATTCTCTTGAAAATGAGGGGGAAGCTCTTTTGAGTAACTTTCAGACCGTTTAAAATACATGACCAAGTTCATTCCATCTCCATCATTTTCACTTTGAAATATTGTGGCAGGATACAAAGGTATCTGCAGGCAAAACAATTCATCTCATCATGGAAGATACTTGGTTAAAACACTTGACATCAAATACGGCAATTAGTTAACATAAATATGGAATTTGGATTGTGACTGCACAAAAACCAACCTTGTTTATCTTTAAACTATAAATGGACTTAATTAATGTACTAGAGTTAACATAAATGGACTTAATAAGCCCAATATTCATTTCTACTAGTGCTCTTGACCCCATTTTTTCCATCCAGGGGTAATGAGAGCTATAAATAGTAAATTTCAGGCAATAAAGAAATTGAGAGATACAAGTACCTGAACATTTACGACAAGAACACCAGGAACTTCATCGGATGTGTTGATATGAGGAATTTCCACAAATCTAGCAACGTGATGAATTTTCCTCGGAGATAGGAAAATGTCCGCACCAAAAGGATAAAATGCAGCACAGTTTGAAGCACAATCTTTCTTCTTATCCCTGTAAAATATATAACATTTAGAGCTCTACTTGAGGTAGTAGAAATGAATATGACACATGCATGCATACAAATCCCATTTACAGAAACTAATGCGATCTGCAACGGCCAGCCTATTTTTTTCCTATGCCTGTTACTAAAGCAAACTGAATCCAATATTTAAAATGTTAAGACAAGGTAACAGCAGAGTAACATTGATAATATGTGCAGTAGCAGATTCAAATAGTAATTAACTACTAGTGTGACATTTAAACTCATAGTTCTACCAATAGTGGGTGGTTCTTGCATCCCAAACACCTTGTAAATGAAATTCCTAAGAGCAAGAAAAGTTCAGATCAAAGATTTCTCAAGTTGAGAAGATCAAAGATAATGATAAAAACAAATCATTTATTACATATTGAATTGAGGTGGTCGGAAAGGATAAACAAAGCCAACGATTCAGCTTTCAATGCTGGACTAAACACAATAACTTATTGATGGAGCAGAAACTTTATAATAATCTCACCTAAAATAGTTCCTTCCCCGAACTTTGAAAGTACTTGGCTCAATGGGTGACCAGCAACCAGTCATCTTCTTATCTGTGGGGCAGCAAGGAATTGAGGAGCCAGCAATAGGTCTTTGCACAAGCGCCTTGGATGAAACTGAAATAAAACGAGGACGGTGACATGAGATGCAAGTTTACCGCATATAGCAGATGATAGAAGAGACAAAAAGGGGAGTGCATCAAAGTATCATGTAAAGAAAATGAGATAATCTATATATTAGAAAAAGAAAGAAAAGAAAAGGCTTTTTCACCCCAACTTTGCAATTTGGTCACAGCCTATTGTGTGGAGATATATTTATAAAGAGAATTGATTTTAAGATACCTGTTCATTACTTCTTAATATGCCCTAATAAATCTAATATTTGATTAATAAATCTAGAGTGAAGATAGAGTCCATGAAAAAAATTGTTTTGTAAAGAAAATTATAAAGTTGTTATAATTGTAAGATTACTACTGCATCAAAGCATTGTATCTAAAATATTCTTGGTTGATACTGTCTTAAATACTAGATATTTATTAGAGCCGACAAGACTGATTCATATCATGTTCTTCTCTTTATGAAAGTTGTTTTCATAAGTTAAGGTATAAGGGATATCTAATACATAGGTGCTTGTTATAAGACATACACTTAACTGACTTACATGAGAATTCCAAATAGAGATGTCTCGGATGACGGTTATATAAATGATCCTTAAACTTTAGAGTACCAAGTTATCTTATATAGGTAGGTAGTGTTATGTTTCGATACGATACTCATCAATATTAACTAAACCAGACCTAACCTAACAGAGTTTAAACAGCGATCAACATACAAAACCATATATTTGTAAGAACAACGAAGCATAAGAAAAGAAGGCACACCTAAGGTCGGATTAGTAACATTCCCTTCTCTCCATTTAAAAGAAAATTTACGAGAAGGCTTTCTCTTGGAACTCGGTGTGCCTGGACTCAATGGTCTTTTCTTGTCAATGGAAGCGGCAGATGAAGCAAGAAAAGGCAAGCAATTATTTGGAAGAATCCCACTGTGATTGTTCTCCTCTTCACCTCCAACACTCACATTAGAAACCTCTTTCGCATACACGGGAGTCACTTGATCGTCAACCCGAGAATCATTGGCTTTAAATTGCACATTATTTGAATCTCTCGGCGATGAAACAGACGCATTCTCGGGTTCGGTAACAGATACAACATCTACAGTATATGTTATTGTTGTTACTGTTGGGTTTATCACACCAAACACCAATGTAAATAAATTTAGAAGGAAGAAAACTAAGAAAAAGACATACCATCATATACACTATAAAATTCATCATCAAATTCAGATTCAAGCACTGAAATAGCATCAGACCAGGCACCATCCATGGTTCCTGTATTTTCAACCAAAGAAAAACAGGAAAAACTCAAAAAAAATTAAAGAAGAAAAAGCTTGTACTTGAGTTGCCGTGTCCAAAACAAAGAAAAGAAAAGGGATGTAACAAAACCTTGAAAAGCAGGATTCGAGTAAGAGCGATCTGGTTGACCAGAAACATTGAGTTTGTCAGTCTTAAGTGAAGAAACACGCCTTGAGATTGTTCTTCTTCTTGTTATTCTTCTTCTTCTTCTTTGCTTCCCATTTTTCTTCTTATTTGATGATGAGAATAAACAAGCACAGCTCCCTGGCCTCGATGCAAACCCTCCCATTCCCTTTCCTCTATGAATCACTCTTCCCTTTCCTGTTAATCACCGATCTGATTTTTCAGAAAACGAGGATACAATACTTGAATTCCCTACCAGCCTGCCTGCCTTTGCTTTAACTAATCCTCATCAACGAAGAGTCAAAGCTAAACTTAATTTTCGCCTCTATACCCTCACCAATGCTTCATCCTGTCCCTCTAGTTTCTTATTTTTCAATCGTATCCTTCATTCAACAGTCTATTTCTCAAATTTCCCTTTTTCACCAACGCTATAGACAATGGCAGATTTTTGTTTGTAATCTGTTTCAGCTTTCAATTGTCAATGAGATTCTTAAGTGTGACGTGGGCAGTAGATGTTGAGAGAAAGGAAAGAGAAAATTCATTGGCTATTAAAGGACGAGACTGAAGCCTTTTAAGAAGTATGGGAGTGAGAATAGAAAACCTGAAGCAACAGAGGGTTTTATTATAAAGAAGGATAAAAGTGTAGTTTGCCCAGGAGGAAGCACATCAATCTAACGGAAAATAAAAACAAATCAGGCATTCACCGCACGTGTTCTCTCCATACGCGCTCTTATTTTGGAATTCAATCTAACGGCTACTGTGTTGCAACGTGGACAATAGATGTTCGCCCGATTAACAGTGTTTGGAATTATCATGAGAGAAACAAATCAAAAGGAATACACGAAGCGAAACACTGAAAGCGTGTTCAGATATTTATTTATTTTAAGAATATAGTTTCACCCCATTTTAAATCGGGCATGTCAGAGGCAGAAGAATTAAATTTATTTTTCCGATCATATATTAAAAACATATTGTTCATCACACCTTATGCTTTTCAATCTTCTACTTGGTTTTTGAAATACAAGATAGCCCTTACTCATTAATACACCTTTAAAAATAAAATAAAATGAACTAAAGGAGAATATGGCTCCGCTGTCGTTTTAAAACCCATCGACCCGAGTACGGTTTAATAATAAATAAATAAAAATTGTTGTTTTCACGTATATATGAGGGAGGATGTAAGATGACACGATCAAAACTTGCAACCTGAGTTTAAAGTCGTGTCAACCATTAGACTTAGACCGGGTCTAAAAGCTCTAGGTTCCGTGATTGCGGTAAAGAGAGGTAATGAATTTTGATTGATGTTGTTTTTTAAAGTGATTTTTGTTTGAAAAATATATTATAAAAATATTTTTTAAATTTTGTTTTTGATATAGTATTTTAAAACAATCGAAAAATAATAAAAGAAATTTATGCATACATGTAATGAAATAAATGAAGAACTATGAGTTAATAAATGAAAAAAAATATAAATGATACCTAAAAATAAAATTGAAAAAATCAATAGATATATATAAGTCAAAATATTTAATCTTGCAAGATATAATATTTGTCCAATTGTGTTTGCTAAACTTGTTTATTAAAATATTTTTTTAATTCAGTCAAATGATAATAGAAAAAAAAACACATTAAACTAACTGAATAAAAGAAAAGGAAAAAAATATTATACAAGTTAACATATATTATAAATACTCTCTAAAATATAAAAGTATTTTTGATCCAATCAAATGATAATAGAATCAAACATGAAGAATAAATGATTGAATAAAATAAAAATTTTAAAAAAAATATTATGAAAGGTTGCACATATTATAAGGCTTACTAAGATCATATATGTTTTTATTGGGGATTTCAAGGTAAGAAATCTTCTAAAGTAAGATCCTCTTGTCAAAAGGAACAATTTGATATGAATTTTCACCGTTTTGGTGGTCAGAGTGGGTGCTAACAATTTTTGTTTCTCTATAGCATGGATTCTAACAACCTTTTCTTAGTGTTGTTAATTTTATTTTTTTTTCAGCCGAAATATTTTGTACCAGTTAAAAACACAAGATAAAACGGCACCTCGCTTTAAAATTTCAGCCCGTTCAGGAAATTCCTCCCAAATTTTAGCTGGAACGTTCTGGTTTTGTTCCTCCTTTTCCATTTCGGTTAAACAGTTTTGTTTTTAAATAATGAATAATTTTATAACATCAATCATATCTCTTAATCTGACTGTTAAATTGAGATAAAATTTTACAAGAAGTCTCTTGACATATTTATATATATTATGTTAAAATTTTAGAGCAATCAAAGAATGTAATGACCTTGTGAGATTGATGATGACACTCTCATAATATTATACATATTCATAATCTTGTTCAGAAAAATCATTTCATCGTATCTTTTTTTAGATTAAATTGTACAATTCTAAATAAAAACAATCAGGCTTAATGAAAGACTCCGAGATCTTAATATATTTAAATAGAATAATTAATGAAATGACCGCTAATATCATTAAAAAAAAGTCTCATTTGAAAACAAATATTAAAGATTAATATCTAATGAAATAATATTTCAAATTTAGTAATATTACTTCAATTATAGCTAATTTTGATAAAACTTTATTAAAAAAAAATAAAAACAATCAGGCATAATGAAAGACTCCGAGATCTTAATTCGTTTTGTTTCTCCCTCTAATTACTAGCCTTAATTCTTACAACTCGTTGGTTTAGTGATGCAACATAAAGCTAGCAAATTGCTAAATATAATCATAGTAAATGAAAGTTGCAGGTACTCTTGGCTTGACAACTCATCAATACATGAAAAATAATGGCCCAGAAATCATGATCATGATTTACAAATTTAAAAAATTAAGAAGTGGGTTTAAGAAATCATATATATAAAACACGAAGATACAAATAATAGGTTTGGCCAATTCTACCGGCTACTTTGATTCATTATAACAGTAGATTGGATAAGTAGTCTCAAATGTAATTAGTATTCATTCCATGACCATCATACAGCAGTAAAGAAGTGTCTCTCTTAGCTAGGGAAGCCCTTCAATCAAAACCTGAAATAGAAAAATGTCCTGAAAAAGTCCTATTTGTAAGTGCTAGATTCGGAAGAAGCTTCCATGGTAAAATAGAATCTATATCTATCCTAGAGTTGATGGTTTTTCCTTTTATCCTATGGTTTTATTGATGTGTTGTGACTTACTGTAGTGCTTTGATAAAACTGTATGATCAAGGACACGTTTGGCAGTGTGTTGGAGAGACCAAAGTGAACTTTCATCCTACATATATAGTTGATACTTCGGCCAGACACTGCTGCAGCTGCACAGCTTGTGCTGCCATCCAAGGAACCATTTACAAGTGTAATTACTGACTAATTACAGCCTCGATCGAATCTATGTCAGTTTCAGTGTTGTGTTTTCAATCATTCCTTTCTGGAGGGGCTATATATAATATTCTTTTCATCGTACTGATTCCTTTGTCTAGTACATTGGTCTGGTTGATTAATAATCAGCTGGATATGCTTTGGAATCTCTGAGGTGGTCCAGCACTGTTTGTAGCTCCAAGGAGGCTTCTTCTTACCGAAATTAATGGCTAGCATTGGAAATCTGAAATGCTCCCTGTCTCTCTCATTCTCTTCATTATTACGGGTCAACTAACTGCTCAGCAGTTGCTTGTCTGGGTCTTTTGCAAGTTCCATGCATCATTTCCAGTTCTACTGCATAAAGAAAGTTTTGGCAGTTAGATTTGGATCATATTACTATAAGTACATATATATATATATATATGTGTGTGTGTGTGTGTTAATCCTGTTGTTCCCTAGCTTAAGTAAAACATCTTCAATATTCGTTGCATGAGAATGAAACTCGTGAAGGGTACGATAAAATCTGTCTTTTTCTAAAGGGTATATCAAATGCTTCTGTCACGTTAATGGGTTCTTGTTATTTTTTTCATGTTGGTAACCATGAAGAAATGCTTTGCAGTTTAGGCCGGAAGGACTTTATTGGAAAGCTCAGCTCTCTAGAATACCAAAGCCCTGGTGAAAGTCGTAATTTGCTTCTGCCTTTTTTCCTTTTCTTTTCCTTTCTGTTTTTGGGAGGGGAGGATCCTTGATCCTTTTCTTTATGTGGGATTTGCTGTGTGTTTAGTTAGAGGGACGCGCTCTAGCCGTCCGATCAAGCAATTCAAGTGTTGGGATGATAACCAGGAATGGTAAATATTTCTCATCTATCTGTAAGGGACATGAGGTCTTATGCTAATAAAAACGTGCAGTGAGGTCCCCTTTCTCGCTGCATGGGAAACGCACAAATCAAAGAAAAGAACAGAGCTCGCATGGCCTCCGTCTATATAAAGCAACAAGGCTAACCAACTCTTTGTTTTATCATTTTGCACTCCCATATATACACACAGTAACACATCCACCCCGCCCCGGCATTGCTCACAAAATCTTCCACCTTCAAATAGAACCAGTCGCCTCTCACCCGCCAACCTAACATTCAACCACAGAAGCTGTCAAATTGCCCTGCTTCGCCTCCTCCCACCTTCAAATTTCCCGTCTGACAGCTCCATGTGCACATTGCTCCTCAAAATAACATGTTTTTCCTGAGCTCTTTTCACATCTCCATCTCGAATGGCCAGCTATTATTCTTTATTGAAAAGTAGTCGGAGCAGAGAGGATACAACATGGGGAGGGGCGGTAGGATTTTGAGGGCCCTGTTTGGAGCTGCTATATTTTGGGGGGTGATTTGGTTCATGTATGTTGGAATCCTACCAAGCCATGCAACGACACTCATGGCAAGTATTAGAGTTCCATCAGCCGGAGCTTTCAAGCATCTGAAGCTGTCCGCAGGAGAGAGCCATCTTGTTCGTCATGACATGGATCTCAATTATGTGAGCAAGAGAAGAGTGCCCAATGGACCTGATCCTATACACAACAGGTACACACTTCTCTCTACTGAAAGTTTTTAGATCACTGATCAGCTTGTGATGAGTCGAACTTGCATGAACATAAGCTCAATTGACGGGATGATGATATAATGGTATATGCTGTAGCATGAGAATAAACAAGGCAGATGCTAGAGCTCTCACTCGTAGACATTTTCTGAACATACAGTTAGTTTCTTGTAGGGGAAGGAGGTTGGTAAGAGTAAAGTTAAAAATCGATCCCCTTTTTTTTAATTTTTTTTTAATATAATATGATTTGTGAATAGGGTGAAAGGGGCACAAACTGCTGGTATTAATCTGTTATCTAGGAAACGTCTGATGGTGGCTCTACCCTTTAGCTAAAGCTTCCTCACATATCAATCTTTCTCTTATTTTTATGTGGAACAAACAGACATTGGGGGATGAACTGGATCACTTTAGATGTGTGGATGAAACACAATTAGCTTCTTTCAGAATCTCGATCAAAAATCTCGAACAAACAGACATTGTAATCTGCTATTGTGATTCTGTGTTCTTAGGTTGTGGAATTCCGGGTCTCTGATGCTACATAAATTTGTTGCACGAGAAATCCGAGGGATGCTGGAATTATATTGTACAGCTTTTTCTCTCTCGATAAACGAGAATTACCTGATAACAACCAGCTTACAATAAATCCCATCTGCCACACATCGATCTGAACATATTTTGCATGTATTGATCATCATGTTGTGGGCTTGCTGCTTCTGTATTCTCGTAACTGATGTTTCTTCTGCTTAAACTATGTTGTTCAGGAAAACAGTCCAGTCTAGACAACCACCTGGTCGATCCTAAGTTTGAAGCGACCAAGAACCATTAAACCTGCGAGGGAGAGTCACATCCATTGAGTTTTAGGGCTGCATGGAGTGCCATTAGATTTCAGTGGAAAAATCCCTTTTGTATTCATCTAAAACGCTGTCGTCGCTAGGGGCTGTGAGTGTCTTGAGTGCACAGAGATATGTGTTATGCTTGGATTTCCTGCAGTTTATATATTTGGAGCTTGTTGAGTGATTACCGTAATTATTAGTGCTAAGGATTCTGGAGACTTATCCCATAATTTTGTTCGAATGAGCATTCAATATCATGAATCTTGTGACGATTGGACCAGACGAGGAGGGATATCAAATTATCTCAAATATCTGCAACCGTTCGTACAGCAAACTCTGAGAAACGAAGATAGAGCTTTTGAAACGTCTACCTGTTTAATCATTCTTTATTTTTAAAAAAGGGATCGTGGGGAGTTTATATATATATATATATATACATGAAATGAAAAGAATGGAACACTATCCAAGAAAGTTTTCTAGTCGCTGTACATGATTACTGGGACTGTAAAATGAATTATAGACTACTAACTATTCAGCTAGTTTTTAACTTTTTGCTGGATTGGATCTCTCCTTTCTTTCAAAGTTGCTTTGTGCTCCCCAACTAAAGCGTTGCCCATTAACTAAAGTTTGCTCTTTTCTCAAAGCATTTTTTCCTTAAATGGTGCCACTGTTTTGTGTACTGGCGAGCAATAATTGCAGGAGCCTGAGTAAATCTTTCCAAAACAAGATGCAAATCGTAATTTTCTTTTCTTGCTCTGCTGTCGAATTCATATTAGGGATAAGGACCAGAGACACCGAATTCCATGCTCTTCACTAACCTCGCCAGTTTATCTTAAGATCCTACGAATTTCAAGAACATTTTACTAAAAAGATGTTGGGTTTTAAAACACTCCGATAAGATGTTGTAGTTATCTTTTATGTCATATCGCAAAACAAGGTATTCAAAAAGCATGTCATGTTTATGATCTGAGTAGTAAATTTTAAATTCAAGGTAAGGATGTGAAATATCTAGAGCCTTTTTGGCACTGCGGATAAATCGCCGTTTTGCTGAAACTCAAATTTTATTTTTTTATTTATTTTAAATGAATATGTTTTGATGTTTTTAGATCATTTCGATGTGCTGATGTCAAAAATAATTTTTAAAAAAAATAAAAAAAATATCATTTTAATATATTTCAGCACGAAACACACTTTGAAAAATTACCGCAACTGGTCTCCCAGACAGGCCATTAGTCTTATCAAAGAATTACAAAGCAAGGAAAGGGGAGCCATCTCTGTTCATTGCTTTTTCTTTCACTATTAATTTTTATTTCTTTTGGTTTGAATGGTTCGAGAAGCAAAGACCGAGTCCAACTCCAGCACAAAGTGAGTGAGATTCAAAATGAGAGCTTCTTTTTGGTTGCATGGGGGGACATCTTCCCATCTCGTGCAGTTCTTTTTATTAAAAGCTAATGCCCTAGTGGTAACAGACCCCAAAAATATACTTTTGTCGATTTCACCTCTTTTTTTGCCCCAATTATATGTTATTTATTTATGGATTTTACAAACTTCAAAGCAAGGTCCATCAAACCTCTCTCCTCCTCTTGTTGCTTTTGGCGTAACTATTCTGTATATTTACCACATCATTTTAACGTTGAATGACCGACCACCTATCAATACTTCCATCTCGCAAGCTCGGCATGAATTAGGGGTTGCTTGGGACCATTTTTAAAATATTTTATTTTTAAAATATTGTGTAGATATAAAAAATAATTAAAAAAATATTATTTTTATGCATATATAAACAAAAAAACATAATTTAAAAAATAATTTTAATCATACTTGTAAACAAATTATTATTGCATGTTATTAAATCTAGTTTGACTTGGTGATTAAGATACAGTTTAGATTGGATTTTATACTAAATTATATTTATCAAATTTTATCAATTTGACAAGTTAATTTATGGTCCGTTTAATTTAGTTAAAATCCGAGAGATGTTTGATTTGACTTTTCTATTGTTTTTTTAAGGTTTTAATTTTAGAAAAAACATCTTGGAACAATATTATTTCAAAGATTAGACCAGTTATCCCAGATTACGTATTCCAACCAAGGATGTCAATACCATTTTGGTTGCCGTTTCATTTTTTTTTCTATTGGTACGAAACTTTTCGGTGTGCCGTTTCGGAGTTGTACTATTCATAATTAATTAATTAATTATATATATGAAAAATTTAAAAAACAAAAAAATTAAATATAATTTTAATATATATATATATATATATATTAATTTTTATTATTTTTATTTTTGCATTTTCAAATTTCAATACATCTCATAAACAATATTATATATATATATATATATATATATATATATATTATATTATATATATATATATATATATATATATATATATATATATATATGTACTGTGCGAATATATATATAGTGATAGGTCACATCACTAACAAGTAACAATGCAAAAGTGCCGACAGATTAAGCCATTAAGGCATTAAGTGGGAAATGATTTTTTTCCTGTGGCCGAAACGGAACACCCGGAGTGATTCTAGGGGTGTTTCGGCCAGTATTTGACCGCTATTTAAAACGAGACAAAAACGACGCTATTGTTTTTTTTTGTCCTGATATAAAATGTTTCGATCGAAACAAAACGATATCAATAACCTTGATTCCAACCCATAACCCTGGTCTTAAATTAGATGATAAGATAAAACCAAATTTAATAACTGTGGTTCCAGGACATTCCCTTGCCTTAAACGACGTTCAAGTTTAATATTATTATTAGTACATAAGCATTGAGCTGGCGAAACTAAGGCCCAGGCAATGCAATAATCTATAGATTATTAATTAAAAATTATTACAGCCTCTGTGATGTTGAAATTTATCCCGGGGGGGTCTAGTTATAAATGCTTGAGGAAATGAATGGCAAATCTTGTAAAATCAGTTTGTAAACTCGAAATCCACTAAAATCGGTCATAAACTCAGATCAAAAATCGTAAAATCAATACCCTCAAACTTGTTTTACTGCCAAATGTGCAACTGTGCAAGTTAGATAAATTTTCTTAAACCTTCTTACTCTGTCTCCTCTCCTTCAATCTTGAATCTTGCCCTCATTTACCTTTCATTTCTCAAAATTAAAGAGGAGCTTACGTTTCTTAATTGCCTGACTTGGCTATGAAGGCCAATGACCTCTGCATCCAAATCCCCATGGATATTAATTTTGAGAATGATTATTCTTTCAATCAAATTTCACTTTTTTATATACATTTTTATAAATTATATTTTTTATTGAATTAAAAATTCAAGCAAAACAATTTATCGAAAAGTGGGGATCTTATCTTGTTTGCACTTATTTCATCTGCTCTGTTTCATTCCACTCAAACATTGGGAAATCAGTCACCCATAACATCGAATGCCTGGACTACAACATTAAAGGCAGAGAAAAAGATAGATGTCAAAGAATAAGAGACCAATGGTAATATGTATTTCATAAACCAAACAAATCCAAAACATGCATGATCAATCAAGCCCAGCTGATTGGCTATGAATAGCCTAAGTCGATCGAGCGTTCTGTGAAGTGATAAGATCCCCTGCTCCTGCACAGCAGCGACTTAGCAGCTGCTCTTTATTTGTTGAGTCCAAACTTGAAACTAATGCAGAAATTCCCTCAACCTCCCCTGTGAGAATTGAAATATACCCAGTGAAGCACTTGATTTATTATATCATTCACCTTTAGGTTAAGGGTGGAAAGAAAAACCTAAGGAAACATCTTCCTTTACCATCATCCAAGACCTTTAGAAAGGGCAAACCCTTTGCTCCAGATTTGATTGCTTCATTGTAAATATCACCTTTCTTAAGAGCAGAGTTCGAAAAAGTTCTGGCACCTGAAGGAACACTTCGTACTTTAATAATACCCCCACCATTCAAGCCATCAGCAAAAACCCTGAAAGAGGACTCTGCAAAAATATCAGATACCTGCAGCATCAGAGGAAAAACATCCTTAAATAGTTTACACTACAGAGTTTGTGCTGAACCACATTAGAGACAGACGTCTAATTCTCATGCTTGACAAGCCTATTTGTTTCTTTGGTTTCATTGTAAGTATTATTTTTTCATTTTGTTGTGGTTTCTAGTATTGCCATTTTTACTTCTTTACTTTACTTGTAGCTTTTTATAGCGGCACAACATTCTGTTAACAAATCCTTTTGATGACAATTGTCACTTTGACACCATTCGAATAGTCATTTCTCATCCTTCATGCATTTGAAAAATGAGTTGTCCTTTATGCTTTTTATTATTTTCTTAGATTCATGCAGTTACTGGATATTTTCTTCTTCTATGTAGGCACTGGAGAGGTAGATGCGACAACGAATGCACAAATGGAGGGTCTTTTGTGGACTTATAACCTTAACTCCTCTTGCTATTAAAGAAACATCTAATATTGTTAGTGTTTGATCCTAAATTGGTACTAAGCTTTATTTCCAAGTTGATTCTAGCTACAATTACAGTACAAACTATTTCGTGCTCCTTAACTATAGCAGCTAGCATGGAGTTTTTTCACCCGTAGCATTGTTGCTCCTCAAATGACTCTTCAACCAAGCTTTACAATCAAATTCCTTATTTGAGTTTGTTTGGAGTTTTGTGTGTGCTTGGCCTTGTATTTTGCATTTTTTATCTGGTCGAAGGTGAATTTGAGTGCAAAGTGACCTTAGAAAAGCGGTCAAGCTTTAGGTACAGAAAACATTAATTTTTTCATCAGCATTGTATTTCTTCTGCTGCTGTTTCTTATATTGTTGATTTTTTTTTTGATGTAACGTGAAGGAATCACTGGGGCATGTGGAAAAATCGATCTCAATGATGTTGTGCACAATGGACGCATGAACCAGAAATACCATCTGATTGATTCAAAGAGCGGAGTGATACATGTTGAGATTCGATGGAGTACAGTTTGAGAGATTGAAGATTGTAAGGTGGATGCTACATTTTTATTTTTATTTTTTTGAGAATACACAATTGTGAGTCAAAACTACTGGACGGAGGAGAAATCTGAAATATCTTGAATAAAAAATTTCTTATATTATTTATAATAATATAAATTTTTTATATTTATATATTTTAACATCAATGTTTCTAAATCATAAAAAATATTAATTTAATAATTTTTTAAAATCAAAATATTTTAAGAAACCATTTAAAAAAATAAAAATAAAAACCACAGCTATTTAAAAATAGCAGTCGGTAACACTGACAATGCTACTTATTTACAAAAAAAAAGCTGACGAAAAACGCTGCGTTTTTTAAAACGGTCGGAAATAATTTGAAATTTTCTTTCCCTCTCCTCTCACGGACATAAAGACTCCGTATAAATGAAGGTTTTGCGATGAATTCAAAAATAGGAGCAATTACCGTCCTGTCCCTTGACCCAATTAAGTGTTTTTGTCTTATTAGGGGCTAAAACCGTCTTTAGCCATTTCAGAAAATAATTAAAAAATCAAAAGTTGCGGCGGACCGGACCGGTCCGACCGCGCGCAATTACGCCGGTGCCCCTCAGCCGGAAACCTTATTTTGTCTTATTATCGTGGGGGACGAAATCGCCGATCAGATCTGTTCACATCCCGAATATTTAAAAAAAAGGGACGGGGAAAAGGAAAAACCGAAAATAGCCCGCTTGCCGACTACTCGCTTTGGCTGCCGAGAGCCATTTTCAGCCACGCACATTGTCGCAATCCACAGTGAATTTAGAGAGAAGGCACAGTGGATTGCACAGTGTTTTGCCCACGCCTTTTAGATTTTTGGTAATATATAAAAGAACTAAAATAAATAAAAAATTCAAAGTATAAGGACCAGGAAGAAAAAAAAATGATTTAATAATTTTTTAAAATCAAAATATTTTAAGAAACCATTTAAAAAAATAAAAATAAAAACCACAACTATTTAAAAATAGCAGTCGGTAACACTGACAATGCTACTTATTTACAAAAAAAAAGCTGACGTTAATTTCTTAACACCACCCCAGCAAAAAGGCTTTCGAAGCCCAAAACATGGAAGAGCCGAATAAACAAAAACGCTGCGTTTTTTAAAACGGTCGGAAATAATTTGAAATTTTCTTTCCTCTCCTCTCACGGACATAAAGACTCCGTATAAATGAAGGTTTTGCGATGAATTAAGAAAAATAAGAAAGAAAACTCTCCATCTTCCGAAGCCCGAAACGGTATGATGCTTCTTCTGAAACTATGAAAGAAAACGTTGTTAGCGATCTTGTATGTTGGGGCGGGGACATTCAGGTATCTTTTCTTCTCACAAAGACAGCATATCTTTGATTGTTTCAAATTCTATCAATTGCTGTGCCTTTTCTTTTATTGGGTCTGTGTGGTGATTTTTCCATTATGAATTATTTTCCCTTTTGTCTCAATGTATTTCTTTCTATGCACTGACTATCGAATGATTTTAGATTATCTGGTAGTCTTCTTGGATAAGAGATTGGGGCATCGGTGTCCTCTGTATTTTGCAACTGGTGATCTTGAATCCTACTTATTACGGGTCAGGAAACTTTGGTGTTGCTAAGCTAGTTAGAGAGATAACGAGTGGTGAAGTCATTGCTGTTAAGTACATTGAAAGAGGCCAAAAGGTGATCTTTTTTAACTTCATGTTCTCTCTCTCTCTCTCTGTATTTATTCATCTTCGAATTTCTCCTGTTCACTGAGCAATGTTCTTTCTTTCTTTTTTCTGAGGGGAGTTGGATGGTGGAATTTCGTAAAGATTGTTTGCCGTGTATGTGTTCTCATGGGCTCTGAAGGGAGAAGCTTTGAGGCTAGGTATCATAAATTCCTACACCAGCTTCTGTCATCCATGCCTGTATTGGGCGTGTCACCATAATTATATAGTTGCTAATCGGTGTTGTGATTTAATTTGGGGAATTTTCAGCTCACACCAGAACGCACCTCAATCGGCTTGAATGTGGCGCTTGAGACAGCCTGTGAGAAACCTGATCAAGCTGCAGCGGCTGAAGGCTTGCAAGAAAGCAACCATGCTGTCGATATTCCAGAAGCCACCGTTGCTCCTTGCTTGGGTTCTGGCTTCTTATGATGATGTAAAGTTTACATGTCTGTATTCTTCATGGAACATTAAATTCAATCATGAAGAAGTTGTATTCAAGTTTCATCTATTGCATTAACATTCAACATGTTTCGTTATTTTCTATTATGTATAGATATTAAATAATTTTAGAAGCATGAATGCGGTTGTAACTTGAGGGAGTTCTAATGTTTAGCAATCCAATTAGGGTATCTTCTGACAAATTTGTGACATGTTTTTGTTCTATATTTTACTGGACAATGGGAAGATCCTTTCCCTTAGCTACTTACTGAACCCAAAGCAAAACTCTGGACCGACAATACAACCGTTTTTTAATCTAATCTAGAATATTACAATGTAGTATCTTGATCATTATTCTGAAACATTTATAGCATGCTGTTGTGTGCCAAACCAGTTTGTTTTCATGTTTTGTTGGAAATAGTTTGTGTTTGTCCTAAAATGTCCAATCTGATCTGAAGTGTTGCAATGCAGGAATGTCATTTGCTTATCAGCTCTTATATTTGCTGGATGCTACTGGGTTCTATTCGTTAGGACTACATGCGCTTGGGATTCATGTTTGTCGAGCTACAGGGCAAGAGCTGGTACTAGATTTGAATAGAATTGAGAATTTACACCTGTGTTTTTATCAATGGTATTCATTATACATAAATGAAGAAATACAAATATTCAAATATAGTGCTTGCTGCTATTTTATTGTGCTTAAAAAACTCAACAAATGATACATATCTTAGTGCTCTGTCCAATTGTTTTGATGTCAAGGTAGATGGACACTTCTTCTAGAATTTCAAAGATACGAAGCAATGAGCGCGAGAGACTTCATGGGCCCCCATGGTTGAAGGTATAATAAGTTAAATTATTTAGTTGCTTGAGTAACTTGATGGGGAACCTTTTGCTATTCAGTATTTTTTTGCAGAAATTGACAATATAATTGTGTAACTGTTTTCCACTGTAGAATATTGACTTACCATCATAAATGTGCAGGCGTTACAAAGAGCATTGCTAAGCTGCACATACACAATGCTTGACTATGCACAAACTGGCTTAATTGCAGCAGTGTTCTTCTTTCAAGTAAGTGTGCTTATCCTTTACTGAACAGCGCTTTCTGTTTCAAAAAGTCTTACCTTTATAACCAAATTTGAACTGATTTGTTCTTACAAAATAATTGTAAAATGTTTTTGGCATCCAACCTATTTCAGATGGTCAGTGTCAAATCTGACACTCCTTAAAGGTCTACTGTGCTCATTTTCATGTCTTTACTTGTCCCTAACCTCTCGGAACTGAGCTTATACCTTGTTATATCATGTTCATTTTAATGTTGAGATAGTAGACTTCGTGCAATAGCAATGATTTCATCGTCCCATTTATGTTTTTCATGCTTTAAACTTCATTTTTACATCTTTGCTCTTTACAATAAGTTTAGACTGGCATTAACATTTTATGAGTGAATCATGCAGATGATGGAGTGGTGGTACCAGTCTGCTGAGGAGAGAATGTCAGCTCCAACAGTACTGTATCCTCCACCCCCACCACCTCCAGCCCCGAAGGTGAGAATGAAGCTTTTCAATCTTGTATTTCATAACGGGGTACCCCCATTCTCTCATCCACTTACAAACACACACGCATACACACGTTATATTAATGGTTTCTTTTTCCAATGTAAATCCATGGAAGCATCTGCTTTAAATAATAGAAAATTATGTATGAGCAACTATATTTTTTATTTTGTAAATAGAGCTATGGTTTTTTAAAGATAGAGATAATGGAAAACATAGTGTGTCATGCTTTCGATATTCCAGAAGCCACCGTTGCTCCTTGCTTGGGTTCTGGCTTCTTAAAAGGCTTGAAGTACTGTGATGGTTCTTACACAGCTTCCCTCTCTCCAGCCCGACATTCTGCTCATGGAGTCTCTGATAGAGACGCAGTACGGACGAGTCTCGCTGCATCTTGCTGATCAGATCAATCCTTTTCTCCATCCTCCATTTTTTATTTTTTTGCTCAACTTGGTGTTTTCTTTTATTTGATGGTATAGTGATTTGAGGTCTTGTTTGTTTTTTGCAGATTGATGAGCATGTTCAGAGAGAGATTATGAACCACAGGTCATTCAAGCATCCCAATACAATCCGATTCAAAGAGGTATCATGTATTTCCTTCTTATTAGATTATGAAATGTAAAAGAGTTTCGAGTGACCTGGTCTTTTTACTCAATGTAAAGATGGATTTAGAAGGTCTTGGTACTTCTCTCAAATTTGAGAAACTTTGAATAGAAACAATCGCCTCTCACCCGCCAACCTAACATTCAACCACAGAAGCTGTCAAATTGCCCTGCTTCGCCTCCTCCCACCTTCAAATTTCCCGTCTAACAGCTCCATGTGCACATTGCTCCTCAAAATAACATGTTTTTCCTGAGTTCTTTTTCACATCTCCATCTTGAATGGCCAGCTATTATTCTTTATTGAAAAGTAGTCGGAGCAGAGAGGATAAAACATGGGGAGGGGCGGTAGGATTTTGAGGGCCCTATTTGGAGCTGCTATATTTTGGGGGGTGATTCGGTTCATGTATGTTGGAATCCTACCAAGCCATGCAACGACACTCATGGCAAGTATTAGAGTTCCATCAGCCGGAGCTTTCAAGCATCTGAAGCTGTCCGGAGGAGAGAGCCATCTTGTTCGTCATGACAGGGATCTCAATTATGTGAGCAAGAGAAGAGTGCCCAATGGACCTGATCCTATACACAACAGGTACACACTTCTCTCTACTGAAAGTTTTTAGATCACTGATCAGCTTGTGATGAGTCGAACTTGCATGAACATAAGCTCAATTGACGGGATGAGGATATAATGGTATATGCTGTAGCATGAGAATAAACAAGGATGCTAGAGTACTCACTCGTAGACATTTTCTGAACATACAGTTTCTTCTAGGGGAAGGAGGTTGGTAAGAGTAAAGTTAAAAATCGATCCCCTTTTTTTTTTTTTTTTATATATATAATATGATTTGTGAATAGGGTGAAAGGGGCACAAACTGCTGGTATTAATCTGTTATCTAGGAAACGTCTGATGGTGGCTCTACCCTTTAGCTAAACGCTTCCTCACATATCAATCTTTCTCTTATTTTTATGTGGAACAAACAGACATTGGGGGATGAACTGGATCACTTTAGATGTGTGGATGAAACACAATTAGCTTCTTTCAGAATCTCGAACAAACAGACATTGTAATCTGCTATTGAGATTCTGTGTTCTTAGGTTGTGGAATTCCCGGGTCTCTGATGCTACATAAATTTACTCTTAGATATCAGTTTTGAAAACCAGAGCCTTGCCTTAGCTTTTCGATTACATTTTTGTAGGTTTCATAGAAGGTGAATTCATTGTGCAGGTTTTGCTAACACCAACTCATTTAGTCATAGTAATGGAATATGCAGCTGCTGGAGAATTTTTTGACGGAATATGCAATGCTGGTAGATTCAGTGGAGATGAGGTACGTATAGTGTAGAACCAAACACCGTCATGAATTTTCCCTTCTTCTCAAATACCCTCACAAATGGATACTTGGTGGGTCTCATGAATTTGAATATCAAGATTACTTCTTTCATTAAGTCGGTGGAACGTACTCACTCTTGATGAAATTAAAAACTCAAGATAATAAATGCTGAATACTATGAATGGAGCGATTTTGCAGTCGTAATTTATTTAGCACACACAATTACAATTATTATAGCCAGCAGCTAAGCTGAAGCTACTTGCAAGTAGCAACAAGGACTTTTCTAGGTGGCAAAGATGGCCTCCTTCCGTGAAGCAAAGCCATGTTATCAAGGAAAAGGACATCACCTTTTTCCCACTTGAATTGGATGCTCTCTTCTTCAATGATTTGCTCACAGCTTTTCACAAAAGTTTCTGGTATCTCTGTTCCATCTGCCAACATAGCTGAGCTGGTTTCCTTTCCATGCATGCCGACGACTGTGTTGAACCCCATTCTCCTCCCTTTTCTTCTGAATCTGTGTCTTCAATTTTTACATAAAAGTTAATGTTCTAGTTTGCCAAGAATTCTCTGAAATAGTGAAGTTGTCTACATACTTTGAAATCCTGCAGCACTGCTAATGATCTTACCATGTTAGCATTTGTGTTTTTTGCATTCAAATGTGAAATTCCTCTAATTTTGTGTTGTTTCTATTAGAACAGGCACTCACCAGATAGCCAGAGGAAATTATTTGTGAATCTTGATTTAGATAGTTTTCTCTAAATTAGCTATTGAAAAACCTAGTATACCTCTCTCCCTGTCATAATTATCTATGAGTTGCATGAAATGAATTTCAGGAAAATAAATTGTTTTCCTTAGGTCATGGATTAGAAATCTGACTCATCTTTGATGGTAGATTTTTGGAAGGAAAAAATAAATAAAAAACTACTTTCAGGCTTATTTGCTAGAGAAATGAGTTAGTTGGAGTTCTCTATTCATTTTATTATTCAATGTTCCCATTGTAGTGTAAACAATCACATGTGCATCCTGACCTTCCCGGGTGGTTATTTGACCTTCATGCTGAAATTAGTTTTCTTGGTTTGAACCCTAGTATCTGTCTCTACCTTTCTCAAAATTCAAAAGTGTTTTCAATAGTTTTACATATACTAGAAGCGCAACTGATAACAACGGGCAATACTTGACACTGGTAAGCACTCTCTACTTGAAGGATTCAGCAAATGCTCTTCATCTAAAGAATTATCAAATGGTGGCACCACTCATGTCCATTTGCCGGTGTTGATTATGTAAAGGAGAACTAGAAGTACATGGGTAAACACATCTCTTTAGCTCATATTCTTGTGATTATGTGCCTTCACATTTAATATATGGATTGCCATAACCTAAGCTTAACAAAATGGTTGAAAGTAATATGCTTACACGTGTTTTTAAAATTACATATCCTTTCATTGGTCGGCTATCATCAGATGAATGACATTTGATGTTCTAGTTTCCTTTGTCATGTTTGAAACCGGCTCAAGTTTGTAAGTGATGCGATTTCTATAGCCCGCCACATAAGTCATTATAAATAGAAAATGAGTTGCTCTGTAGTTCGACACTGGACTGGTACTAATAATATAGAACTGTGATTTTGTGATTCCTTGTGATGCAGGGATTTTGACATTCTAAACAATTCTAGGAGTTAAAACATGAAATGAATTGGATTCGATGTACTTGAGAAGTTCTTTATATTATCATTTACTTGAAATGAATAGAGCCATGCCACTCACTTTTGTTACATGCTCTTAGGTGAAAGCGAAAGATGCATTCAACATGCTGATTGTGGAAAGAGAGGGATTCATCATTCAAGTGTCTATTTGTAAGTGTGAATTATGAAATGAATTTTTTTCCTGCTATAAAATTTACTGTTAGTGCGTTATAATTCCTTTTTATTATGTTCCTTTCTTTGGGACAAGGATCTTGGATGTATTTTTTTGCTTTTGATTCACACACCTGATGGATAAGACTTTAATTGACTCTTCTTCTTACATATAGATATGGTGAAGGTTGAGATTTTGGTAATGGGCGTGGGGTAAACATTTTACAGTGCAATCTTAGTGAGACTGAAATCGGAAGGTATTGTTTATTACTTTATATTTTATAGTAAATTGGTTGCTTTCTTCAAGCTCTTGTAAGATATTTTCTTGTTTCAGATCAGCTCTTCTTACTAAAGTTCTAAGATCTATTTGCCCTTTCAATTCTTTCAAATCTTCTCTTCTTACGAGTTGCTATAATCCTGGGATTCTAATGTTTCTAATATCACTCTAAGTAGCCAACTTTTCTTCATCCAACTTTCTTAGTATTCGATTGTTTTCGAGTACCAATTTCTCCACATCTGCTTTTCCACTAGAATTTCTTACTTCTTCCAATATATCCCTCCCCGTTCTTTCTAATTTAGATATCCTATACTCAACATCATTTAGACAATATCTAATCACTTTCTCAGTATGTTCAAATTTTCTGTCCAAATTTCTACATTCTGCCACTAAGAAACTCATTCTTGATGTCAAGAATTATAAGAACTTGAAGATTTTTAATCTTGGAAAGGATTTTCAAGCCCAAACTCCAATTTACTCTTAGATATCAATTTTGAAAACCAGAGCCTTGCCTTAGCTTTTCGATTATTCTTTACAGTTTTGCAGGCTTTATAAAAGGTGAATTCATTGTGCAGGTTTTGCTAACACCAACTCATTTAGTCATAGTAATGGAATATGCAGCTGCTGGAGAACTTTTTGACGGAATATGCAATGCTGGTAGATTCAGTGGAGATGAGGTACGGATAGTGTAGAACCAAACACCGTCATGAATTTTCCCTTCTTCTCAAATACCCTCACAAATGGATACTTGGCGGGTCTCATGAATTTGAATATCAAGATTAGTTCTTTCATTATTGAACTTCGCTGTATGAAACCAGTTGCTAATATTCATGATGCCTTTCTTTCAGAGTTCTATTATTGGAAGGTGTCATCCTCTCATCTCTTTTATGAAATCCATTTTCAATTTTGGCAAGTATCTCCTTCCCTTCTATTCTTTTGTTTCTTGTTGCTAGCTGAGGCATTCATAATGTCCTGCAGAAAACTTCATGCTAACTTTCAGAGTTCTACTGTGCCATTCTTTCATCTCTTTTATGTATTCAATTGATAAAACTCACAGTGCCTTTCTTTCAATAAGGTTACGATATCTTTATTTTTTAGTTTATTTGTATAGTGCTCTGTTTGTTCCATTTAGAATAGCAGCAAGGACACGATGACAGTAATTGATTTATAGCAGTTTTTGGTCTTCCTTTCATGCATTGCTTTTGGCAAGTATCCTCTCCTTCCCTTCTATTCTTTTGTTTCTTATTGCTAGCAGAGGCCTTCATCATGTCCTGCAGAAAATGTCATGCTAACTTTCAGAGTTCTGCTGTGCCATTCTGTCATATCTTTTATGAATTCAATTGATAAAACTCACAGTGCCTTTCTTTCAATAAGATTACAGGAACAAGTTTGAAAGGCATGGATGTAGCAATGGTGGAAATTGGTCCATCGCAAAAATACTTTATGAGGTAAATATGAACTAGAAAGAACTTCATTTTATATCAGAATTTACACCCTAATTCAAAGACTTACTACTGATATGAATTCAATTGATCAACCTCTTTTGTTTAATCAATTTTTTTGTCAATGTGTATTCTTATAAAAAAAAACCATATGAAAACTTATAGAATCCTTGCTCCTATTACAAATTTAAAAAGATCTTAGCAATGTTCTTGTATCTAGTTGTCCCAATAATTACTATTAGCTCCTTTAAACCTATTTGTTTCTTTGGTTTCGTTGTGAGTATTATTTTTTTTCATTTAGTTGTGATTTCCAATATTGCCATGATTTTACTTTTTACTTTACTTTCAACTTTTTATAGCGGTACAACATTCTGTTAACAAATCCTTCTGATGGCCATTGTCACTTTGACACCATTCGAATAGTCATTTCTCATCCTTTCGTGCATTTGAAAAAATGAGTTGTCCTTTATGCTTTTTATTATTTTCTTAGATTCATGCAGTTACTGGACATTTTCTTCATCTATGTGGGTACTGGAGAGGTAGATGCGGCAACGACTGCACAAATGAAGGGTCTTTTGTGGACTTATAAACCTTAGCTCCTCTTGCTATTAAAGAAATATCTAATATTGTTGGTGTTTGATCCTAAATTGGCGCTAAGCTTTATTTCCAAGTTGATTCTAGCTACAATTACAGTACAAACTATTCGTGCTCCTTAACTATAGTAGCTAGCATGGAGTTTTTTCACCCGTAGCATTGTTGCTCCTCAAATGACTCTTCAACCAAGCTTTACAATCAAATTTCTTATTTGAGTTTGTTTGGGGTTTTGTGTGTGCTTGGCCTTGTATTTTGCATCTTTTATCCCGTCGAAGGTGAATTAGAGTGCAAAGTGACCTTAGAAAAGCGGACAAGCTTTAGTTTCCGATCAAAGGTACAGAAAACATTAATTTTTTCATCAGCATTGTAGATCTTCTGCTGCTGTTTCTTATATTGTTGATTTTTTTTTGATGTAACGTGAAGGAATCACTGGGGCATGTGGAAATCGATCTCAATGATGTTGTGCACAATGGACGCATGAACCAGAAATACCATCTGATTGATTCAAAGAATGGAGTGATGCATGTTGAGATTCGATGGAGTACAGTTTGAGAGATTGAAGATTGTAAGGTGGATTCTACATTTATTTTTTATTTTTTTGAGAATACACAATTGTGAGTCAAAACTACTGGACGGAGGAGAAATCTGAAATATCTAGTCCATGTTTTACGAGAGGGCCAAACTATGTGCAGACTTCATGGCCAAATCAGGATCTCATCAGCAGGTGACAGAGTTGAACAGGAAGAATCCTTCTCCAGGGTTGAGATAGCTTCTATTTCCTGATAGTTCTGAAGTATGTTTTGCCAGGCCTCAGGTCTCTTCTGATATTTCATCTTCTTTCTTTATTAGTTTCAATATATGATAATATATATTTTTTCTTATAAAAAAAACACAACAATCTTCTTGATTCTAGATGAAACTTTTCTCAACCTAATAATAATATATTTTTATTAACGTATCTCGTGTCCGATCTTAATATACTAAGAGTATTTATCCAAATAACTTCTCGCTTATATATATAATAATATAATTTTTTTATATTTATATATTTTAACATCAATTTTTCGAAATCATAAAAAATATGATTTAATAATTTTTTAAAATCAAAATATTTTAAGAAACCATTTAAAAAAATAAAAATAAAAACCATAACTATTTAAAAATAGCAATTGTCTATGTTAGATTGATGATACTATCCTTGAATTGATGATTAATTACTTCAGCACCGTGTACTTTTGCTTTATACTGATGCATGGGTTGACATGCCATGTGGCTGGTCCTTGACTATATTTGTGTCTCCCATCATTGTTCCAAACATTTTTGCTTCTTACTTTTACATTTCTCTTACATACATAAATGGTTTTAAAGTCTAGACACATTTTGTATAACTCTTAATAAGTATGGTGGATGCATTTGTTTGTTTTGCTAAAAAATGAGATGGACTAGACAAACACATCTTTTGCAAAATGCTATTTTGCAAGACTTAAATCTTTGCTTTTCTTTAACATTCTTTGTCAATTCAAGTTCGGAGTTTGTCATCGCACCAAGCAAACCTAACAAGCCCCAAATTTTTTATTATTGTAAGCCTCGAGAAAAAAATATTGGTGTAAATTACAAACTAAATAAATGGAAAATAATAGTGAAGGAATCCATGTACAAATTTAAATAAAACAAGAATTTGGAAATTTTGGATATAACATCCGAACGATATTCAAGAGGTCATAGATTTAACTTCGGGAAATATTAGGGGGTTAGATTAAATTAAATAAAATGAATTAGAAAAAGTTGAGGGGTGGAATTATAAGAAATGTAAAGAGGTGTGGTGTAATTATAAGGAAAGATGAGTAAAAATAATACATTTAAAAGAAATAGGGCCTAGTGCAAATCAAAAAAATTAAGGGGTATAAATATCTTTGTCTTTTTCTTTTCAATGTCGGCACCAATTGTTCAAGTTGGGAGGGATTTTTTTATTTTTTTTCTTTCAAAATTAAGAAAAATTACAAAGAAAAAGAGAAATTAAGTGTTACCAAAACATTCATACATCAAAAACACAAGAATTAGGAGTATTGTTGGAAAAAGAAATTGGGGGGAAAGGAATGAGGGCCAACCAGAATATGGAGAAAGGTTGGAATGCTAGCAGATTCGGAAAAAAATAATTCGCGAAGCGACTAATTGGACATGTTAAAGGAAAAGATACAAGTTGTATTTGAAAATGGAAATTTATGAATTGTATCCTTGAATAAGGATAATTTACGTGAGTTGTGTGTATTTGCAGGAGGGACCACGGGTGTGGTGCAACAATAGCAACAAGGGACCACAAGTAGAGCGTCCATAATAGATAGGTGATCCATACCTACACTTTTTGATATGATTTCCATGATTTAATATGTGATTTATGCATAACGTGAATTAGTGCAAGTTGTGAAATGTAGATATTGTCCTATTTTCTACTACGTTAAAAATCTTCACTATATTTTATTATATGTTTTACAACATGTCAAGAGATATGTAAATAACACCTACACACTCATTAATTAGAGTTAGAAAAAAATTAACTTGCAACTTGGTGAGTTGAATGGACACATCAACATTTATTTTTGCAATATTTGGCATAAATTACTCTCGATTTATTTTATTAAATGCATATGCTTTTTAATTTATAATTAGGATTTGTTTAACAATTGCTTTTGAAAAGCTTGTGTATTTATGGGTTTTTTTTGCCAAAACAATTGATCTGACTTGTGGTGAACCGTGAGTCAAATAACTAGCATATCCCTTGTATTTAGAGTTTTATGTTTAGTATTTTTCGATATATTTATTTTTATATATATTGTGGTGTTCTTTAAAACTTGACTTAACCCATCAGTTTGATCTAGGACCTGGTGATCTAAGACCTCGGCTAAATCGAGTTTGAGAAGGAGGCATTCACTCTGGTGACTCCCAAGTCGATTAGCCCAAGGAAAAATCAATCAGGAGTCGTTGATTTCTTAAATTCTTTAAAATAAAAAAAATTAGGTTGACCTGGGTTAATCTAGTTAACTCACATAACCTATGAATTGCCCACGCTGGTTTTAAAAACTATGATTATTAATTTATAGCTAATTAAGATTTATAGTTTGTCATCCAAGGAGTTTTTTGAATGATGTGTTGTATTAAAAAAAAACTAAAACTACTTAGACATTTATTGTGGACCCTCTCATATTTGGTTGTGGATTGGTCAAACTACCACTTTGCCCTTGCCAACCCAAAATTTATAACTTGGTTTGAAGGTAAATGTTCCTTTTGACAAGATCAAGTTGTCAATTCAAGGCTCATAGAGGTATCTAGATCATTTGACTTTTTCATTAGAGAATAAAATAACTAAACTACCATTAAAAGCTAAATTAATTCAATTTTAATGTGAGGGGCTTTTCATACATGTCAATATTTTTTACACGATAATATACCCAGATTACCTTTAAAATTAAATCTTTTTAAAGTTACTATCATATAAGTTTTTTGGTAATTAGATGTATAACATCATAAAAAATCTAGGACCATTAACTTTTTTTTTCACATGTAAAAATTTGGTTCTAGTTGCGGCGAAGCGCAAGGCAAGTGACTCGTATATTTTTTCATTGTATATAATTTGACCCAATTTTTCCACCTGTTTTGTATGCATGTGGCTTTGTATATTTTCTGTTTATGTGATATTAGATTTGAAATATCATACTTAAAAAAGCCGCGAAAGTCGATTTTTAACAAAAACAACATCGACTGATGAATTGTTTTGATTGTTATTATCATGATTGTTAAATTATCACAATTACTATAGTTGTCATTATAACCATTATTGGAAATAATTAATATTCTAATTATTCTAATAAATCAAAAATTCAATGTATAAGGACTGAAATGAAAACAAAATATATGATTAATTTCAATCAAAGGATAAAATTGAAAAAAATCCAAACGTCTCAATAATATTAAGGGATTCAAAATCAATCCCAAAATTAAAATAATAAGGACCAAAATAAAACTGAAATATATAATCAATTTCAATTGAAGGACAAAATTAAAATAAATCAAAACTTATATCACAGAAATAAGGACCATACCAAACAATCAAAAGATTAGGGACTGAAATTAAAATAAACTATTTTTTTAATTAGTTGTGGTGTTTGTGGAATTTTAAATAGAGTTTATAAAGAATTTTTATTTTTATTTTTCATTTAATTTTAGTATTTTAATATTAAACATATATCAAAATATATAATTAGTCTAAAATATTTTTAAGAAAAAATACTTTTAAAAAATAATCGTTATCATGTATTTTCAACACCTTATCCATAATAAAACTAATATATAAAAAAATAAATATTTGAAAGAATTAAAAAACAAATTATAAGAATAAGGGCCAAAATGAATAACATTATATATAGTCGATGGCAAGTCGCTTGTATATTTTTTCACTGTAGATAATTTGTCCCAGTTTTTCCACCCGTTTTATCTACGTGTGACTTTGTATTTTTTTATGTGATATTAGATCTAAAATATCTTACATAAAAAAGCCGCAAAAGTAATTTTTTAAAATAAATGACAAAAATAATATTAGCTTAACTAATGTATTAGATCTAAAATAATCGTTACTGTTATTTTCAACACCTTATCCATAATAAAACTAATGTATAAAAAAATAAATATTTGAAAGAATTAAAAAACAAATTATAAGAATAAGAGCCAAAATGAATAACATTATATATAGTCGATGGCAAGTCGCTTGTATATTTTTTCACTGTAGATAATTTGTCCCAGTTTTTCCACCCGTTTTATCTATGTGTGACTTTGTATTTTTTTATGTGATATTAGATCTAAAATATCTTACATAAAAAAGCCGCAAAAGTAATTTTTTAAAATAAATGACAAAAAATAACATTAGCTTAAAAAATTATTTGACTTGAATAATAATAATAATAAAAAAGAATAGTGGCAAAAAATAAAAATATCAATTTTCAAATGATCACAAACACAAATTAAAATTTAAGGACTAAATTAAAAAAAAACATACAACCTCAGCAAAATAGAAAATAATAAAAATTAAAAACAAAAATTAAGACATATACATATAAACATGGACAAAAATATGAATTATTTCAAATATATATATATATATATATATATATATATAAAGGAATTAAAATAAATAAAAAATTCAAAGTATAAGGACCAGGAAGAAAAAAAAATGATTTAATAATTTTTTTAAATCAAAATATTTTAAGAAACCATTTAAAAAAATAAAAATAAAAACCACAGCTATTTAAAAATAGCAGTCGGTAACACTGACAATGCTACTTATTTACAAAAAAAAAGCTGACGTTAATTTCTTAACACCACCCCAGCAAAAAGGCTTTCGAAGCCCAAAACATGGAAGAGCCGAATAAACAAAAACGCTGCGTTTTTTAAAACGGTCGGAAATAATTTGAAATTTTCTTTCCTCTCCTCTCACGGACATAAAGACTCCGTATAAATGAAGGTTTTGCGATGAATTAAGAAAAATAAGAAAGAAAACTCTCCATCTTCCGAAGCCCGAAACGGCATGATGCTTCTTCTGAAACTATGAAAGAAAACGTTGTTAGCGATCTTGTATGTTGGGGCGGGGACATTCAGGTATCTTTTCTTCTCACAAAGACAGCATATCTTTGATTGTTTCAAATTCTATCAATTGTTGTGCCTTTTCTTTTATTGGGTCTGTGTGGTGATTTTTCCATTATGAATTATTTTCCCTTTTGTCTCAATGTATTTCTTTCTATGCACTGACTATCGAATGATTTTAGATTATCTGGTAGTCTTCTTGGATAAGAGATTGGGGCATCGGTGTCCTCTGTATTTTGCAACTGGTGATCTTGAATCCTACTTATTACGGGTCAGGAAACTTTGGTGTTGCTAAGCTAGTTAGAGAGATAACGACTGGTGAACTCATTGCTGTTAAGTACATTGAAAGAGGCCAAAAGGTGATCTTTTTTAACTTCATGTTTTCTCTCTCTCTCTGTATTTATTCATCTTCGAATTTCTCCTGTTCACTGAGCAATGTTCTTTCTTTCTTTTTTCTGAGGGGAGTTGGATGGTGGAATTTCGTAAAGATTGTTTGCCGTGTATGTGTTCTCATGGGCTCTGAAGGGAGAAGCTTTGAGGCTAGGTATCATAAATTCCTACACCAGCTTCTGTCATCCATGCCTGTATTGGGCGTGTCACCATAATTATATAGTTGCTAATCGGTGTTGTGATTTAATTTGGGGAATTTTCAGCTCACACCAGAACGCACCTCAATCGGCTTGAATGTGGCGCTTGAGACAGCCTGTGAGAAGTACGGACGAGTCTCTCTGCATCTTGCTGATCAAATCAATCCTTTTCTCCATGCTCCATTTTTTAATTTTTTGCTCAACTTGGTGTTTTGTTTTATTTGATGGTATAGTGATTTGAGGTCTTGTTTGTTTTTTGCAGATTGATGAGCATGTTCAGAGAGAGATTATGAACCACAGGTCATTCAAGCATCCCAATACAATCCGATTCAAAGAGGTATCATGTATTTCCTTCTTATTAGATTATGAAATGTAAAAGAGTTTCGAGTGACCTGGTCTTTTTACTCAATGTAAAGATGGATTTAGAAGGTCTTGGTACTTCTCTCAAATTTGAGAAACTTTGAAAGAATCTGAATTGATATGGAAGTTTAGTTTTCATTGCTGCGATCCAATTTTTTTCATTTAAAAGGAGGCTTAGATATATGAGATTGCACTTGGACCTGCACTTTCCAAGCCTAGATTGCTTAATCCACATTCTGCCAATAAGAAACTCATTCTTGATGTCAAGAATTATGATGATGTAAAGTTTACATGTCTGTATTCTTCATGGAACATTAAATTCAATCATGAAGAAGTTGTATTCAAGTTTCATCTATTGCATTAACATTCAACATGTTTCGTTATTTTCTATTATGTATAGATATTAAATAATTTTAGAAGCATGAATGCCGTTGTAACTTGAGGGAGTTCTAATGTTTAGCAATCCAATTAGGGTATCTTCTGACAAATTTGTGACATGTTTTTGTTCTATATTTTACTGGACAATTGGAAGATCCTTTCCCTTAGCTACTTACTGAACCCAAAGCAAAACTCTGGACCGACAATACAGCCGTTTTTTAATCTAATCTAGAATATTACAATGTAGTATCTTGATCATTATTCTGAAACATTTATAGCATGCTGTTGTGTGCCAAACCAGTTTGTTTTCATGCTTTGTTGGAAATAGTTTGTGTTTGTCCTAAAATGTCCAATCTGATCTGAAGTGTTGCAATGCAGGAATGTCATTTGCTTATCAGCTCTTATATTTGCTGGATGCTACTGGGTTCTTCTATTCGTTAGGACTACATGCGCTTGGGATTCATGTTTGTCGAGCTACAGGGCAAGAGCTGGTACTAGATTTGAATAGAATAGAGAATTTACACCTGTGTTTTTTATCAATGGTATTCATTATACATAAATGCAGAAATACAAATATTCAAATATAGTGCTTGCTGCTATTTTATTGTGCTTAAAAAACTCAACAAATGATACATATCTTAGTGCTCTGTCCAATTGTTTTGATGTCAAGGTAGATGGACACTTCTTCTAGAATTTCAAAGATACGAAGCAATGAGCGCGAGAGACTTCATGGGCCCCCATGGTTGAAGGTGTAATAAGTTAAATTATTTAGTTGCTTGAGTAACTTGATGGGGAACCTTTTGCTATTCAGTATTTTTTTGCAGAAATTGACAATATAATTGTGTAACTGTTTTCCACTGTAGAATATTGACTTACCATCATAAATGTGCAGGCGTTACAAAGAGCATTGCTAAGCTGCACATACACAATGCTTGACTATGCACAAACTGGCTTAATTGCAGCAGTGTTCTTCTTTAAAGTAAGTGTGCTTATCCTTTACTGAACAGCGCTTTCTGTTTCCAAAAGTCTTACCTTTATAACCAAATTTGAACTGATTTGTTCTTACAAAATAATTGTAAAATGTTTTTGGCATCCGACCTATTTCAGATGGTCAGTGTCAAATCTGACACTCCTTAAAGGTCTACCGTGCTCATTTTCATGTCTTTACCTGTCCCTAACCTCTCGGAACTGAGCTTATACCTTGTTATACCATGTTCATTTTAATGTTGAGATAGTAGACTTCGTGCACTAGCAATGATTTCATCGTCCCATTTATGTTTTTCATGCTTTAAACTTCATTTTTACATCCTTGCTCTTTACAATAAGTTTAGACTGGCATTAACATTTTATGAGTGAATCATGCAGATGATGGAGTGGTGGTACCAGTCTGCTGAGGAGAGAATGTCAGCTCCAACAGTGTATCCTCCACCCCCACCACCTCCAGCCCCGAAGGTGAGAATGAAGCTTTTCAATCTTGTATTTCATAACGGGGTACCCCCATTCTCTCATCCACTTACAAACACACACGCATACACACGTTATATTAATGGTTTCTTTTTCCAATGTAAATCCATGGAAGCATCTGCTTTAAATAATAGAAAATTATGTATGAGCAACTATATTTTTTATTTTGTAAATAGAGCTATGGTTTTTTAAAGATAGAGATAATGGAAAACATAGTGTGTCATGCTTTCGATATTCCAGAAGCCACCGTTGCTCCTTGCTTGGGTTCTGGCTTCTTAAAAGGCTTGAAGTACTGTGATGGTTCTTACACAGCTTCCCTCTCTCCAGCCTGACATTTTGCTCATGGAGTCTCTGATAGAGACGCAGTACGGACGAGTCTCTCTGCATCTTGCTGATCAAATCAATCCTTTTCTCCATCCTCCATTTTTTAATTTTTTGCTCAACTTGGTGTTTTCTTTTATTTGATGGTATAGTGATTTGAGGTCTTGTTTGTTTTTCTGCAGATTGATGAGCATGTTCAGAGAGAGATTATGAACCACAGGTCATTCAAGCATCCCAATACAATCCGATTCAAAGAGGTATCATGTATTTCCTTCTTATTAGATTATGAAATGTAAAAGAGTTTCGAGTGACCTGGTCTTTTTACTCAATGTAAACATGGATTTAGAAGGTCTTGGTACTTCTCTCAAATTTGAGAAACTTTGAATAGAAACAATCGCCTCTCACCCGCCAACCTAACATTCAACCACAGAAGCTGTCAAATTGCCCTGCTTCGCCTCCTCCCACCTTCAAATTTCCCGTCTAACAGCTCCATGTGCACATTGCTCCTCAAAATAACATGTTTTTCCTGAGTTCTTTTTCACATCTCCATCTTGAATGGCCAGCTATTATTCTTTATTGAAAAGTAGTCGGAGCAGAGAGGATAAAACATGGGGAGGGGCGGTAGGATTTTGAGGGCCCTATTTGGAGCTGCTATATTTTGGGGGGTGATTGGGTTCATGTATGTTGGAATCCTACCAAGCCATGCAACGACACTCATGGCAAGTATTAGAGTTCCATCAGCCGGAGCTTTCAAGCATCTGAAGCTGTCCGGAGGAGAGAGCCATCTTGTTCGTCATGACATGGATCTCATTTATGTGAGCAAGAGAAGAGTGCCCAATGGACCTGATCCTATACACAACAGGTACACACTTCTCTCTACTGAAAGTTTTTAGATCACTGATCAGCTTGTGATGAGTCGAACTTGCATGAACATAAGCTCAATTGACGGGATGAGGATATAATGGTATATGCTGTAGCATGAGAATAAACAAGGATGCTAGAGTACTCACTCGTAGACATTTTCTGAACATACAGTTTCTTCTAGGGGAAGGAGGTTGGTAAGACTAAAGTTAAAAATCGATCCCCCCCCCCCTTTTTTTTTTTTAATATAATATGATTTGTGAATAGGGTGAAAGGGGCACAAACTGCTGGTATTAATCTGTTATCTAGGAAACGTCTGATGGTGGCTCTACCCTTTAGCTAAAGCTTCCTCATATATCAATCTTTCTCTTATTTTTATGTGGAACAAACAGACATTGGGGGATGAACTGGATCACTTTAGATGTGTGGATGAAACACAATTAGCTTCTTTCAGAATCTCGATCAAAAATCTCGAACAAACAGACATTGTAATCTGCTATTGTGAATCTGTGTTCTTAGGTTGTGGAATTCCGGGTCTCTGATGCTACATAAATTTGTTGCATGAGAAATCCGAGGGATGCTGGAATTATATTGTACAGCTTTTTCTCTCTCGATAAACGAGAATTACCTGATAACAACCAGCTTACAATAAATCCCATCTGCCACACATCGATCTGAACATATTTTGCATGTATTGATCATCATGTTGTGGGCTTGCTGCTTCTGTATTCTCGTAACTGATGTTTCTTCTGCTTAAACCTATGTTGTTCAGGAAAACAGTCCAGTCTAGACAACCACCTGGTCGATCCTAAGTTTGAAGCGACCAAGAACCATTAAACCTGCGAGGGAGAATCACATCCATTGAGTTTTAGGGCTGCATGGAGTGCCATTAGATTTCAGTGGAAAAATCCCTTTTGTATTCATCTAAAACGTTGTCGTTGCTAGGGGCTGTGAGTGTCTTGAGTGCACAGAGATATGTGTTATGCTTGGATTTCCTGCAGTTTATATATTTGGAGCTTGTTGAGTGATTACCGTAATTATTAGTGCTAAGGATTCTGGAGACTTATCCCATAATTTTGTTCGAATGAGCATTCAATATCATGAATCTTGTAACGATTGGACCAGACGAGGAGGGATATCAAATTTTCTCAAATATCTAAGAGAAATTTCGAATTTCTCCTGTTCACTGAGCAATGTTCTTTCTTTCTTTTTGCTAAGGGGAGTTGGATGGTGGAATTTCGTAAAGATTGTTTGCCGTGTATGTGCTCTCATGGGTTCTGAAGGGAGAAGCTTTGAGGCTAGGTATCATAAATTCCTACACCAGTTTCTGTCATCCATGCCTGTATTTGGTGTGTCACCATAATTATATAGTTGCTAATCGGTTTTGTGATTTTTCAGCTTCACAACAGAACGCACCTCAATCGACTTGAATGTGGCGCTTGAGACAGCCTGTGAGAAACCTGATCAAGCTACAGCGGCTGAAGGCTTGCAAGAAAGAATTTGAGAAACTTTGAAAGAATCTGAATTGATATGGAGTTTAGTTTTCATTGCTGCGATCCAATTTTTTTCATTTAAAAGGAGGCTTAGATATATGAGATTGCACTTGGACCTGCACTTTCCAAGCCTAGATTGCTCAATCCACATTCTGCCAATAAGAAACTCATTCTTGTTGTCAAGAATTATAAGAACTTGAAGATTTTTAATCTTGGAAAGGATTTTCAAGCCCAAACTCCAATTTACTCTTAGATATCAGTTTTGAAAACCAGAGCCTTGCCTTAGCTTTTCGATTATTCTTAACATTTTTGCAGGTTTTATAGAAGGTGCATTCATTGTGCAGGTTTTGCTAACACCACTCATTTAGTCATAGTAATGGAATATGCAGCTGCTGGAGAACTTTTTGACGGAATATGCAATGCTAGTAGATTCAGTGAAGATGAGGTACGTAAAGTGTAGAACCGAACACCGTCATGAATTTTCCCTTCTTCTCAAATACCCTCACAAGTGGATACTTGGTGGGTTTCATGAATTTGAATATCAAGATTTCTTCTTTCATTAAGTCGGTGGAACCTACTCACTCTTGATGAAATTAAAATTCAAGATAATAAATGCTGAATACTATGCATGGAGCGATTTTGCAGTAGTAATTTATTTAGCACACAACACAATTACTATAGCCAGCAGCTAAGCTGAAGCTACTTGCAAGGAAAAGGACATCACCTTTTTCCCACTTGAATTGGATGCTCTCTTCTGCAACGATATGCTCATACCTTTTCACAAAAGTTTCTGGTATCTCTGTTCCATCTGCCAACACGGCTGAGCTGGTTTCCTTTCCATGCATGCTGACGACTGTGTTGAACCACATTCTCCTCCCTTTTCTTCCACCAAACACTTCCGTTAATGATCCAGGACCCAATATTGTCTTCACTCCTCCACCAGGCAGCCACTCCATTTCCATCCCTAGAGCCTTAGCCCTGTCTCACATCATTTATGATCATGTTCCGAGTCTATTACACAAAACGGCATCGTTTGGAAATTCGTTAAGAAAATAACTAAGCTAATGTAGATGTGCATACCTTCTCCCAGCCTCTGCCTTGTCTGATGTTCCGAAAGCATCCTCCCAGCCTCTACCTCTCATCGACGATGTATCGTCTTTGCTGAGAGCTGTGAAAGTGTACTTCAGTCGCTTTGCCTCAACTTCTTCCACTGCTTCAGGGAACTCCTCTAGCATCCTTTCTGTAACTCTAAAGCTTGGAACAAAGGGTGTCTGTCCACCTTCTGGTGGGGGTATTTCGCAGAAAAACACCACTTTCTTCGGAGATTCTTTTATCTGTCAAAGTTAGACATGGTAAACGTAGAAAACATAGCACAGGATTCCAATGATATAATTCATATAGATAGTTATGGAGACTTTCTCCTTGGATTTCTTGTGTTTAGTGCTTTAGTAAACCAAAAGACATGGAGGGAATCAGGAGATTAAATTGAGTTTGGCTAGGACGGATCAAAGTGGTGAAACCTGTTAATCTTATTCAAAAACCTTTCCTAAACAGTGGCAATATTTAACTTACCAAAACCATTTCATGGTGGTAGTATATGAATTCCGACAGGGGTCCCTCATTGGCAGTCCATACGCGTTTGTAAACGTGTGTCGGCAGCCCAGGCCCTATGTAACGAATGTCATCCCAGCTAAAGGCCTTGATAATATCATTAAAGTCCTCAGCATTCTTCACATCAAAACCTCGAAGCAGAACAACACTGTTTCTTATGAGCACTTGCTCAAACCAGTCCTTGTTCTGCTTTAGAGCTGAGAGTATGTGTCACTCTTGTTGGGTTCTGGGGGATGCAGCACTAGTGGCATGGTTTCACCATCATACTTGCATTGTTGTTGATCATTCATGATTTGTCTTTTGCAGTATTGGCAGCAACAGGTTTCATTGTTGATTTGGAAAGGGTTTGCTGGAATTATTTAATTGCTTTGCAGGTTTCATTTTTTAGGTTATCTTATCCGAGCTAGCTCAGTCTTTTATTTTCTTTCCTAGCCTTTGTTTTTCTTGGCTTATGCATTTTTTGTTAGTTCATTGTTTCAAATATTGCCATGTTTTTCCATTTTACTCTGCTTGTAGAATTTTATAGCGTATAATTTCGCCCCGTGTTCACTGCTGTTTATTTACGTAAGTTTTAGTTATTGTTGGCTTAGAGTAGAGCATATGAATTTTAGGCATTTTTTCTGATAGAATTTCAATTTATGCTTTTTATTAGCATTTTATAGTTTGTTTTATGTCATTTTGTGAGGTTGATGGGTTCCGCTTTGACTTTATGGGTCATATAATGAAAATTACAATGGTATGTGACTATCTTGAATTTATGTCTTCAATTTTTACATAAAAGTTAATGTTCTAGTTTGCCAAGAATTCTCTGAAATAGTGAAGTTGTCTACATACTTTGAAATCCTGCAGCACTGCTAATGATCTTACCATGTTAGCATTTGTGTTTTTGCATTCAAATGTGAAATTCCTCTAATTTTATGTTGTTTCTGTTAGAACAGGCACTCACTAGATAGCCAGAGGAAATTATTTGTGAATCTTGATTTAGATAGTTTTCTCTAAATTAGCTATTGAAAAACCTAGTATAACTCTCTCTCTGTTATAATTATTTATGAGTTGCATGAAATGAATTTCAGGAAAATAAATTGTTTTCCTTGGGTCATGGATTATAAATCTGACTCATCTTTGATGGTAGATTTCTAGAAGGAAAAAATAAATAAAAAACTAATTTCGAGCTTATTTGCTAGAGAAATGTGTTAGTTGAAAGTTCTAATTACTCATATTTGCTAGAGAAATGAATTAGTTGGAGTTCTCTATTCATTTTATTATTCAATGTTCCCATTGTAGTGTAAACGATCACATGTGCATCCTGACCTTCCCGGGTGGTTATTTGACCTTCATGCTGAAATTAGTTTTCTTGGTTTGAACCCTAGTATTTGTATCTACCTTTCTCAAAATTCAAAAGTGTTTTCAATTGTTTTTCATATACTAGAAGCGCAACTGATAACATCGTGTAATACTTGACACTGGTAAGCACTCTCTACTTGAAGGATTCAGCAGATGCCCTTCATCTAAAGAATTATCAAATGGTGGCACCACTCATGTCCATTTGCCGGTGTTGATGATGTAAAGGAGAACTAGAAGTACATGGGTAAACACATTTCTTCGCTCATATTCTTGTGATTATGTGCCTTCACATTTAATAAATGGATTGCCATAACCTAAGCTTAACAAAATGGTTGAAAGTAATGTGCTTACACGTGTTATTAAAATTACATATCCTTTCATGGGTCGGCTATCATTCAGATGAATGACATTTGATGTTCTAGTTTCCTTTGTCATGTTTGAAACTGGCTCAAGTTTGTAAGTGATGTGATTTCTATAGCCCACCACACAAGTAATTATAAATAGAAAATGAGTTGCTCTATAGTTCGACACTGGACTGATACTAATAATGCAGAACTGTGATTTTGTGATTCCTTGTGATGCATGGATTTTGACATTCTAAACAATTCTAGGAGTTAAAACATGAAATGAATTGGATTCATGTACTTGAGAAGTTCTGTATATTATCATTTACTTGAAATGAATAGAGCCATGCCACTCACTTTTGTTATATGCTCTTAGGTGAAAGCAAAAGATGCATTCAACATCCTGATTGTGGAAAGAGAGGGATTCATCATTCAAGTGTCTATTTGTAAGTTTGAATTATGAAATGATTTTTTTTCCTGCTATAAAATTTACTATTAGTGCGTTATAATTCCTTTTTATTATGTTCCTTTCTTTGGGACAAGGATCCTGGATATATTTTTTTGCTTTTGATTCACACATCTGATGGATAAGACTCTAATTGACTCTTCTTTTTACATATAAATATGGTGAAGGTTGAGATTTTGGTAAAGTCGCTAACGATGGGCGTGGGGTAAACATTTTACAGTGCAATCTTAGTGAGACTGAAATCGGAAGGTATTGTCTGTTACTTTATATTTTATAGTAAATTAGTTGCTTTCTTCAAGCTGTTGTAAGATATTTTCTTGTTTCAGATCAGCTCTTCTTACTAAAGTTCTAGGATCTATTTGCCCTTCCAGTTCTTTCAAATCTTCTCTTCTTACCAGTTGCTATAATCCTGGGATTCTAATTTTTATAATATCACTCTAAGTAGCCAACTTTTCTTCATCCAACTTTCTTAGTATTCGATTGTTTTCGAGTACCAATTTCTCCACATCTGTTTTTCCACTAGAATTTCTTACTTCTTCCAATATATCACTCCCCATTCTTTCTAATTTAGATATCATGTACTCAACATCATCTAGACAATCCCGAATCACTTTCTCAGTATGTTCAAATTTTCTGTCCAAATTTCTACATTCTGCCACTAAGAAACTCATTCTTGATGTCAAGAATTATAAGAACTTGAAGATTTTTAATCTTGGAAAGGATTTTCAAGTCCAAACTCCAATTTACTCTTAGATATCAATTTTGAAAACCAGAGCCTTGCCTTAGTTTTCAATTAGTCTTTACACTTTTGCAGGTTTTATAAAAGGTGAATTCATTGTGCAGGTTCTGCTAACACAAACTCATTTAGCCATAGTAATGGAATATGCAGCTGCTGGAGAACTTTTTGAGAGAATATGCAACGCTGGTAGATTGAGTGAAGATGAGGTACGTATAGTGTAGAACCAAACACAGTCATGAATTTTTCCTTCTTCTCAAATACCCTCACAAATGGATACTTGGCGGGTCTCATGAATTTGAATATCAAGATTAGTTCTTTCATTATTGAACTTCGTTGTATGAAACCAGTTGCTAATATTCATGATGCCTTTCTTTCAGAGTTCTATTATTGGAAGGTGTCATTCTTTCATCTCTTTTATGAAATCCATTTTCACTTTTGGCAAGTATCCTCTCCTTCCCTTCTATTCTTTTGTATCTTGTTGCTAGGTGAAGCATTCATCATGTCCTGCAGAAAACATCATGCTAACTTTCAGAGTTCTCCTGTGCCATTCTTTCATATTTTTTATGAATTCAATTGATAAAACTCACAGTGCCTTTCTTTCAATAAGATTACAGGAACAAGTTTGAAAGGCATGGATGTAGCAATGGTGGAAATTGGTCCTTCGTAAAAATACTTTATGAGGTAAATATGAACTAGAAAGAACTTCATTTTATATCAGAATTTACACCCTAATTCAAAGACTTACTGCTGATAAAGTCTGGTTTCAACTAGTAAATATAACTTCAGCCCATTTTCTTGAAACAGTGATACTTTGAGCACATCCATCCTAAATTGGTTCTCCGAGGATTTCATAATGTTGTATAGAATCATCAATGAATGAGGCCTTTAACTTTATAACATATGCATGCGTAATGGTGTACTTATCATGTCCTTGTAGCATGCGTCCAACTCTGCATTTAAAAATATGCAGAATACAAACAATGTTGTTGTTTGTGAACGTCACGTCTCACTTTGGGTGTGCTGTGTGAGATTGTCTTTAGATTTTTCTTTTTGTCATTTTCGTGATCATGCAGTAAGATTTTAAGAAGTTCCCTCATTTTTTATTTGACTACTTGATTTGTGGTCTTGAAGCTGTGTTGGTGGATTTCTTTTTCCTTTTTATTTTGTCTTCTCATATTTCTTAAGCCATTTATTGAGGGGTAGTTATACGAATTGAAAATAATTAGTTTAACCTCAAACTAGTGGATCATTCTTGAGTTATTTTAGTGATTTGTTGTTGAGTTGTTATTATAGCTTTAGATGTTGAGATACAGAGCAGGAATCATGAGAATGAGAAATTGCTTAAGGGTATTGATGTTATGAAGAGTATGTTGCATTCAGGTATCAATCATTATAATTGATAGTCATCAACAACAAGTATACTACTTAACGGTCTTTTCTATTATATGGTTATGTTTGATCTTAGGGAAAATATAGTCTGGAAATTTTACTATTTTTTATTTGCCTTACTACTAATGATGGAGAAGTAAAACTAACTAAATTTATAAGTTTAGAGAAATGCAACATGGTACGTTGAGGTGAAACTGCAATGATATTTTTTGATGAACTGAAATCATATTTGTATATCCATATGATTTTGGGCATTTGCAAGTAGACATCCTGTACTTGTGTCGCGTGATAAAAAAAATTGTCATAAATTTTGTGCATTGATCATCTAGCTTTTGTACTTTACAGTTGCACCTTGTATTGCGACTCATTTTAGGCATTTTCTCTGAAAAAGTATTCAAATTCATTTAAGCCATATTAATAACATGAAGACATGATTATAGCAATCTAATCTCCACTGCTTTGTAGTCTAAGGTAAGATAACAATTGAAAATGAAAATAACAAGAGAATATTCAAGATCAACCTCTTTTGTTCAATCAATTTTTTTTTTCAATGTGTATTCTTATAAAAAAAAACCATATGAAAACTTATAGCATCCTTGCTCCTATTACAAAATTAAAAAGATCTTAGCAATGTTCTTGTCCCAATAATTATTGTTAGAAAGATTCGTGGTGTGATGTTGTTATTCTACCATTTTTCTCCAAAAACAATATGTAGTAATTTTCTTTAGATCTTAGCAGTATACTTCTAGAAAGCAAAGTCAATATATATCTGAGAAAAAATGAAAAGAAAAGTGCTATATAAAGTAGTTTTAGGAAGAGCTCTGGTAGCAAAAGGCATGTTGACTCAATTTAAGCTTGAGATTAGTTCCAACTTCATGGTTTTTAAAAATGTTATGAGACCTGAGAGTTAGTATCCGGTGAGTTATTGCATGTGCGATATTCTATGTATTTAATAAATCATGGCTGGTGCATCCTACAAAGATTTATAGTTGTTACCACTCAATCCCTTAATAACATCCATTTTTGTGAATTATGATGAGATTTTGAAATAATGCACGGTGATCCTCACCTTGAATGCTGATTTTTAGAACTTTTGTAAGCACAAAATTGGTTGTTTGATAACTAGAGGCTAGGTTATCACCCAGTGTATTTTTTACTCAGGTCTTGCAAAAGGTACGAGGGCTACACTGTGATGCATCAAGTATTGCTACACATATTTTTTGAGCTAATTGATAAAAGTAGTCTTATAACCTGTGACCAAAGGCTTGATAGTGTTGTTCTAGACTTCATTAAAGTTGGACTATTTTTGGTCAAACTTTTTTTGCTGGTTAGAACCTTAGTGGAGTGGAGCTATATATGCATTGTGCCTTTCTTCCACGTTTACCAGCTCCACCACTTCTAGATTGTTCTTTGTTGTTGCTATGAATCAATATAGATCATGTCTTTCTTCCATATTTACTAGCTCCGGCTCTTCTAGATATTTATTTAACTCTGATACTGTGATTTTTGATGTAGAGACCCTAAACAGGGGCTTATTAATTGTCTAATATTTTTCTTTTAGAGTGCCCTTGACCCGTGGACTAAAGGGGTTATATTGCTAGCTGAGTTGATTTTTGAAAAGTTGAAGCCAGGTTACTTGTCAATTGAAATATATAAATCGGTTTTGTATGTTTTACCATTTTAGCGGTTTATTTTCTTTTTTTTAGGGTGTCTAATGTCATTCTTCTAGTTCAGATCGGTGAGGATCTTCAAGGAATGTAGAGCCATGTATCTAATGACAACTTTGCTGCAATTTCACTAGGACTCAGCGGCAAGGAAAATGGTGGCTAAAGGGATTTCCTACAAAGGTAAAAAAGCTGACTCTCCTCCTACTATTCTTAGTACTCCTATGTGTATTTCCTACTTTTAGAATTTCATTAGCAGCCTCAAAACTGAAATTTCAAGATATAAATATTGTGGAGCAAACTAAATTTTTTTTGTTGTTTGGTTTTTAAATTGCACACTTCTCTATAATTAAATGGTTATTTGCTTGTAATTTCTCAGTATATTAACAAGGGCTTGTGGCATTGTCAACTATCTAACTACGCAAGAAACTCGGAAGAGAGACAGTTTTTGATTTGAGGTATGCATGTGCATTAATTTTGTAATTTAAAATTGATGAATTTATTGAAAGGAGGGAAAGGAAAAGAGTTTGATTATGAAGAATTGTATAAAATTGAGGGAGATGTCAAAATATAAGTCTGTAGATGCGACACAGTGGTTGCAATTTTAAATACCTATATTAGGTGTGGATTTCATTGTATACGTTGACTGTCCAGCTAGTACTACAGGTATGTTTGTCGTACATTTAATTTAAGGTTGCAATATCTTATGTTTTAGTTTAATTGGTCAGACAACCTTTTATTTTGGATCATAAAAAGGAGATATGGACAATTACTGGTTTATTGTAGTGTTAGTTTATTTGGTATAGTAAGTTGACTCTCCTCGAGCTCCAACTGCTCTTAGACCTCCCAAGTGCATATCGTACTTCTAGAATTTCTTTTCTAATCTTAAACCTAAACTACCACTTTTAAAAATACCTTAGGAAAAGTTGGTGCTTTGGATCAGATTGGAATGTAATTTATAACCTCATTAGAATTGCTAAACATTGTTCCAGTTTTGACAGAAAAATAAAATCAGAATTTTTGTAAGGTTGGCTTTAATTGAACAAGAATTATCCCTTATAGTTGTTACTTTGCTCGGCATTGGAGTTAGGCATGGAGACTAAACAAAGATACATTAGCTTTGGCTCAGCAAACTATGCTACTTTGCTCAGTAAACAGTTAATGTTTCTGTTGTAGTCCTGAATTCAACTTAACAAAGAAATGGTATCAAAGATGGATGGTCATGAAGTTATAGAGCGAATTGGAAAATGAACTTTTGGAGCTGCATTTCTTGTTCTTCATAAAATTGAGAATAAAAGGTATGGAGTTTCTTTGTCAAATTTTCCTTGCAGTTAAATTTTCCTCAGCTGTAATGTTGTTTCTGTTTGCACTTCAAAAGGAGGGGTCGATAGAAGAGAACTCTCCCCTAAAAGTTGAGGAAAGGGATTGCTTGATGGACTCAATTTGAATCTTGTCTTGCTCTACTAAGAAACAGAAATAAAAAAGAGAGAAGAAAAAGAAGATACTTTGGGTAGGGTATAAGGGACTGAAATTGATCATTGTTTACTTAATATTATGCACTAGGAATAAGGGATCAGTCACTTGTTTATTAAGTGTGATTAGGCCCTCATATTTCATAGATTTCCTCCTGCTGTTATTGTTACAGAAGAATGTTTTTTTTCTGTATAAAGTTGTTTTCATAAATCTGACATGACATATGATCCAGCTTAGCCAAGTTATCTTGGAAGATTTTACTATCATAAAATTATCATGGAAAAAATAATATGCGTATCAAAATTTATTTTTCATGTGAAATGTCTCATGAGACTTGGATCACTAGTCTAAACATGATCACATATTATATGAACACGAATCATACTCAATATTCACTTATTGAATGTATCTCAAATGTAGTGTTTGATCCTTTTCAGAGTATGAAAGAGTTTTTGGCTCTCCCTGAATGTCAAATTCCTTAGAAAAGCTTATGAGCACTTATGTTCTCTCTCTCTTCTCAATTTATAGAATTTTTCAGAATACTTCAAATTTCTTTAGGCAATGCTTTTAGTAATGTTTGGTTATTGTCTCCCAAGTGCAAAAAATAGTATCATCACTCTGCCTATGTTTCACAGGAGTCCTATGCATGCATTATGACAAGTTATATTTGTTTCAATTGCACAGAAATTGTATTATCTCACCGTACATGTCCAGGTGACTTTGGACTTGCAAAATTGTTGAACAAGGAGGATCATGCATCCATAGAAAGGGTTCAAATGTCAATTTGGTCTGATTGTGCCGAGTTCCTATGTATTGCTAATTCTTCCATTGTTGTCATAACGAGGATCGTTTGTTTTATCTGAACTTTCCTGGCAAATGCTGACAACTGACTAATATTGCTTGTTATTTCTGTAAATTGCAGGCACTCCCAACTATATATGTGTCCAGAACTTCTTGCAGAAATACCTTATGGATAAAAACCGGGCATTTCGTCTCTAGGTAATGAAAATCCTGTTGACACATTTGATCTTAAGTTTTTCAACCTGGTAGCGAATCTCTTGAAATCACATTTTCTATGATTTTACAGGTTCATACATGTTTGAGTTTGCTGCACATCAACCTGCATTTAGAGCTTAACACATTTAAAGAAATGACATCTGCTTGTGAATTGTGTTCGCTTTTGAGATAGGTGAGTAGATAATTTTTAATATGCATGAGAAATATTATAAATATTTGAATAGCTAATATGAATTGGATTATGCTTATTGATAATATATATGTTAATTACCATTTTTGTTACGATAAAACATAATTAATTGTTGAATCTACATTCTTGATGTGAGGCAATATATACTCGTGAATTGATATCTCCTCATTTGATTAATGTCATGAGTTGAGCCTTGAGATATGAATATGTTTATTTGATTATGATATAAACCTACAGTATGTCAGTCAAAATACTCATGCTAACAAGGTAGTCTTAATCTTTGTGCACATCGTATTTGAAACCTTAGTTGGTTAGAGGAGTCATCACCCTAGTACAGAGCCTCATGCTCATTGCATTTTGATTTTCTAATGAGCTTTTACCTTATAACATTCTTGTTATAACCTATTTGAGAAACCTTCTTGAGAACTTAAAGCCGTATTCGGTAATATATTTTTCATTGTTGTATTATCTTGTAAATATTTATTGTATGTTATCTACTCATTGAGTTGTTGAACTCACCCTCTCATTAATTATCATTTTAGGATTGTAGCTTGTTAATAGGTTATTTTTGTTGTACTACTAAAACCTGCTATTGTGGTTTTAATCGATGATTTTTCCTTATGTCTAGTTAGTGTTCTATAATTATAACAGTATGTATTTAACTCCACTATTAAAACAATCAAATTGTATGATAAGGTTTTTTTCTTATTAACATTGCGTTGAATTATGATTAATTTATTTAAAAGATAAGTTCGTATTTAAGTTTGGGTTCGTATAGGTTGGAACCTTTGAGGAGGACCACGTCCATGTGCCGGTCCTGGATCCAGGGAATTGGGTCATGACACTTTTCATTTTCACCCCCTATGATTTTGTGATCTTTCAAGTTTGGTCCCCATTATCTTAATTTCTATTTATTTTATTGGATAATTTTTTTTTCAAATTGCATCCTCTTTTTTTTTAAAAAATATCATTATTCTTTTTTGTTTGATTTTTTATGTTAATATTTTGTCAATGGTTTGATCCTTTAAAATTATATATGTGGAGAGTTAAGCATTTTTATTAAACTCAAGTTCACGGATTCACAAGTTAAAGTTTTAGAAGTTAGATCAAGTTTTGGAGGTTTTGCTAAGGTTTTATTGCCCCCATTATATTTTTTTATTCTTTTTTCTTAGAAAATATGTTTTCTCTCTCTCTATACTTGACATTTCTTTTATCATTCTACACCTATTTGTCACCATTTGTTTTCATATCTTTATTTTTTATAATATTTTTATTTAGTCTTTCCTTATTATTTTTTATTCTTTACACTTGAAATAGTTGTCACTCTACATTTGACCTATTCACACCTTTTTTTGTTCCTATTTTAATTTTTTGTTGTAGGCTTTTAGCTTTTTCTTTACCCTTTTTTTTTGAAAATTTAGCATACAAAGATTAGGGAGATAGTACTTCATTGTAGCAATTGCAATATTGTCTTATTTTCTACTACGTTAAAAATCTTCACTATATTTTATTATATGTTTTACGAGATGTCAAGAAATATGTAAATAACACCTACACATTCATTAATTAGAGTTAGAAAAAAATTGACTTGCAGCTTGATGAGTTGAATAGACACATCAACATTTATTTTTTGCAATATTTGGAAAAAATGAATCTCGATTTATTCTATTAAATGCATGTGTATGCTTTTTAATTTAAAATTAGGATTTGTTTAACATTTGCTTTTGAAAAGCTTGTGTATTAATGAATTTTTTTGCCAAAACAATTGATCTTACTTGTGGCAAACCGCAAGTCAACTAACTAGTATATCCCTATATTTAGAGTTTTATGTTTAATATTTTTCAACATATTTATTTTTATATATATTTTGGTGTTCTTTAAAACTTGACCTAACCCATTAGTTTGATCTATGACCCGGGTGATCTAAGACCTAGGCTAAATCGAGTTGAGAAGGAGAAATTCACTTTGATGACTCCCAAGCCGATCAGCCCAAGGAAAAATCAATTAGGAATCGTTGATTTCTAAAATTCTTTTCAAAATAAAACAAATTAGGTTGACTTGGGTTAATCCAATTAACTCACATGATCTATGAATTGCCCATGTTGGTTTTAAAAACTATGATTATTAATTTATAGCTAATTAAGATTTATAGTTTGTCATCCAAGAAGTTTTTAAATAATGTGTTGTATTAAAACAAAACTAAAACTACTTAGACATTTATTGTGGACTCTCATATTATTACCATTTTGCCCTTGCCAACACAAAATCTATACCTTGGTGTGAAGGTAAATGTTCCTTTAGATAGGATCAAGTTGTCATTCAAAGTTCATAAGGGTATCTAGATCATTTGACTTTTTCATTAGAGAATAAAATAACTAAACTACCATTAAAAGATAAATTAATTAAATTTTAATGTGAGGGGCTTTACATACATGTCAATATAGGGGTATTTAAGTCTTTTATCTAAATTATAATATTAATGAAAAGTTGTTGGCGCACCTGCATTGGTGCCCTTTGAGCAACGCAAACAATGTCTTCTAATAGTTGAACAAAACATTCTAGGGTAGCAATCCAAGTGTATTGTCATTTTTTTGTAATTGATATATATCATTTTTAGTCCTCGTTATTTTGTTTATTATTTGTTTTTTTCTTATATTTTGTTGATTGATATTTTTTAATTTCATCCCTTAATGTTTGACTTTATTGTCTTTTACATTAGATCAAGTTCTCTTTTTTTTAATATGAAAAACAACTCATCAATTTTATTCATATAGATTTATCTCGATCTCATATCTCAGATCATTAGATGGGTTTACTAGGGGTTGACTTAGGTTTTTTTATGTTGATTTTTTCTATTTTTTATTTTGTAAGTTAAACATCTGTTTTTTTTGAGAATTAAGCTCCATGATTTTAATTGATTTGGTTTCAATAGAGTCATCAGTAGTTTAATGAAGTCATCCTAGTTTAACGAATAGATTGCAAATTTGAATTACTAGGTTGGAAATACTTGATTTTTTTTATTATTGTCATTCGACATTTTATTTTCTTATAATTAAAGTTTATATTTGTTTTCATTTTGTTTCTATTCTCATTAAATTTTTGCATCTCATATCTCGAGACATGGATTTGGGGTTTTTACCAAGGGTTAAGTCAAGTCTTTATTTTTGAACGTTTTTCTTTAAGGTTTTTATATTATTTCTGTAAATCCCAGGAAATAAATGTAGGTGTAAATTATAAAATAAATAAATAAAAGTAGAAAACTTCACTAACAAATTTAAATAAAATGAGAATTCAGAGGTTTTGGATATAACATCCGAACCAAATAGTTGAGATATCGTAATTTTTAACTCGGAATGAATTAAAAGAGAAATAAAATAGGTTGAAGGGGTGGAATTGAAATAAATGTAAATATTATGATTTAAATTACAAGAAGAGAAGATGTGGGGTAAAAAAAACATTTCAAAGTAATTGGGGCCTAACTGCAATAACATAAATTGATGGGGTATAAATAATACCCCTCTTTTTTCTTTTATGTCTAGTAGAATGAGGGGAAGAAAAGGAGGGAGATTTTAATATTTTTCTTACTCAATTGAAGAAAAATTTCAAAGTTAAAGTGAGATTAAGTGTTACCAAAACATTCAAACATCAAAAATACAAAGATTTTGAGTATTATTGGAAGAAGAAATTGGAGGGAAAAAAGGAGCATTGGGTTGGTGGCAGTAGCAGGAAGAAAAAGATTCTAGATTTTATGGTTAAATTGCATGATTTTTTTTATGAGATTTGGGTTAGAGTTCTTAGAAATTTTTTGGGGAAATGTGGGATTAATGAATGTGGCATGAAATCGGATGAAATGAGAGCTTATTGGCAAGACAAATGGAAAGGAAAATGGGAGCCCCTAGGAAAGGCCATGGCTGGCCATTGAGGGCAGTAATTTGGAGGGAAAGATTATTTGTTTTGCAAAATAATTATTGTATATTATTTGTTGGGAGTGAATGTTTGTGTAATGAATGATTGAGCATGAAAAGAATGAGGGAAGTCTTGTTTTCCCAAGGCCAAGTTTCGGCCAAATATATATGATACAGAAGTTGACAACTAGGCATATTCTTCTCTTGACTTTCGGAGAGAATATGAGTGGAACAAGAGAATTAGGATTGATTTCATTCATAGGAGTTGTAGTTCTAGATGTGGAATTTGGAATATTCATCCAAGGAAACTAGTTTAATTTAATTTGGAATTTAATAACTCTAGTTAAGGTTCACCGAACATGATTATGTAGGGCAGACTCTGCAGAACAACAGGTTTGTCACTTTTGTGATGCATTTCGTGAATATTGGGGGTAGAAATGGGTTCTCCTCCCTTCATAAGAGTTATAACACTGTAAGTTATCTTTCTAATGAGAACAATTTTGTATAAAAACATAGTTCTATAACTCTCGTTATAGTGACAAACGAGCTAACTTGCCCGCACGATGCGCTGAGCTTTTTTTCTATGTATGAAATTGATTGATTTTGTTTGTGTTGTAATTTAATTTAAAATTTAATTAGTAAAATTGTAATTGATAAAATTTGTTAGAAACGAGTTTTTGTTCTTTCTAAAAGTGATTAAATGTTACTACTGCTAAAACATTTTTGATAAAATCTGTTAGAAATGGTAATTTATTTTGCTATGTAGAAAACTAATTGTTTTTATGTGTGTTGTAATTGGTTATTTGAAATTCTTAAGTTGATTATTTAACTCAAATGTATAGCATTTAAAAAAAAATTAGGACCATTAACAATTTTATTACATGTAACAAAATTTGGTGTTAACTGTGGCGAAATGCATGACATTTTTTATTTTATTATTGTAGATAATTTGACATATTTTTTCTACATGTCTTGTCAACGTGCAATTTAATATATTTTTGTTAATGTAATATGAGAGTTGAAATATCATACATAAAAAGAAGATGCAGAAGTTATTTTTTAAAAAAATAAATTGACAAATGATTTTTTGTCACAATTCTTATAGTTGTCATTATATATATTATATACATAATTAATATTTTGATTATTATTGGTCATATTTTCGATGACACCATAGTTTTTTTGTTAAAAAAAAATAATTTTTTTGATTTTATAAGATTTATTTGTCATATTATTATATTAAAAGTATTTTAGACAATGATAGTAAATGTTTTTTTTTATTTTAAGAAAACAATTAGGTCATATATATATATATATATATATATATATATATATATATATATATATATATATATATATATATATATATATATATATATATATTAAGGTGTTCAGATTAAACAAATATAAAAATACATACTTAGTCTCATATATTTATAAAAAAAATCTTACAAATAATCATTATTATTATTTTTAATATCTTACCTATAATAATTAGAAATTTTCACAACTACAAATATTAACAAAAAAACCAATAATCATAAAACCAAATGAGAAAAACATTGATTACATTTTAAAATATTATTTTTCTAGAAGAATAAATAATAATAAAATTTAAAAAGGGAAAAAAAATACAAAAGTATTAAGATTTAATTTTATCACCTTGAAGGTTGTGCGAAACTGAATAATCAAAAGTATACAAAAATATATTCACAGGGAAGGTGATGAAAGAACTTAGAAAAAATTTGGCCAAACGCATTTTAGGCTGATTGCGACGCCATTTATCATTTAGAAAAAGTTGTTTTGAAAAGTCAACAATAAGCAATGCTTGGCAAGTTCGCCGCACGTGTCTCTTTGCCTTCTAACCAAATTGTTTCCCATCTTATTTTCTTTAATTATAAATGATTCAAATGTGAAAAAAAAGAGGAAAAGAAAAAGGGCAGGTCAAGCAGCGACTTCCGTTGACTGTAAATTGACTATGAATCCATAGTAGTAAAGGTTGTCAATTTTATTTTCGGTTGATATTTTGTTTTTTTTTAATTGAAATAAAATATTTCAATTTCAGAATATTTTGGTGTGTTGTTTCATGGTTGTATTGTTTATGTCTGTGTATATATATATAATTAAATATATTAATTAAAAAAAATAGTTCAAATCCAAAAATAAAATTATTTAGATTGTGCAATTTAATCTTAAAAAGATAATAAAATAATTTTTCTGAATAAAATTAAAAACATGTATAATATTACGAGAATATCATCATCAATCTCGTAATATTATTACATTCTCTGATTGCTCTAAAATTTTATGATAATATATATATATATATATATATATATATATATATATATATATATAAAGACATTCCTCATAAAATCTTATCTCAATATAACAGTTGGATTAAGAGATATGATTGATATTGTAAAATTATGCATTATTTAAAACAACAATATTTGGTCGAAACAGAACGGGCGGACCGAAACCGGAACGTTTCAGCCGAGTATTTAACTGAAAAATCCTGAATGGGCTGAAATTTAAACCAAGATAAAAACACTATTATTTTGTCTTATTTTTTTAACTTTTACAAATATTTCAATTGTTTCGATCGAAACGGAACGAAACTGACAACCTTAAGTAGTATAGTTCACTTCTTACTAAAGCTAAAGCGTGGAAAAGTACAATGTGCTCCCAGATTTCTTTATTTATTTTTATTTGGGTTCCTCTAATTTGAAATATTAATATTCTAGTCTAAAACTTTATCTTCATCATGCCAACAAAAAAAGAGAGAGAACTTACGGATGGTTGGGATTTATTGTAGGAGGCAAGGCTTCGTCTACCCGTGTATACACTGGCAACATTATCTATACAGCTAAAAGAGGACGCGATATTCCTGTGCAAATTCTCACTGTTCACCTAGACTCATAAGCACTGTGGACTTGAATAGTGCGTTACTAAATAATATAAGTACCATTTCTATACAAAATCAGCACAATCAAGTCCTTCGGCCGAGTGGTTAACGCGCGCGCCCTTTCCCCAACAGACGAGGGTTCGAGCCTTTCAGGCAACAAATTGGTTTTCGAATATTGCTTTTAAAATATTTAATCATATAATTTGAATATTGCTTTTAAAATATTTAATCATATAACTACAGTTTCTATCCTACAATAGCACAACCAAGTCGCTTGGCCGAGCGGTAAGACCGCGAGTTCGAATCTTCATGCCAGCAAAAAAGGATTTTTGAGATGAATAATGCTTTTTTTTTTTTCTGTGTTTTGTAATGGCTTTTTTCTTAATATTTTTAGGTGTTAAAAATTCTAATTATTATAGATAAGACATTCAAAATAATGATAATGATTATTTGTAAGTTTTTTTCTTATAAATATGTTAGACTAATTATGTATTTTGATATTTATTTAATATTAGCATCTTAAAATATATATAATATATATAAATAAATAAATTCCCTAGGTTTTTTAAAAACAATATATAATTAATATCAATATTCTGAAATTCATGTCATCGATAGTATGAACAATAATAGTCATAATATAAATTATTTATAATAATATTTATAATGACAGCTATAATAATTGTGACAATTTAACAATCATGATAATAATAATGACAATTATAATCGAAATAATTCATCAGCTTGATATTATTTTTTCTTTTAAGGTTGACTTCTACGGTTTTCTTATGTATAATATTTCATATCTAACATCACATAAAAGAAAAAAAATATACTGAAGTGATGCGTAGACTAAACGGGTAGAAAATTAGGGCAATTTATCTACAGTGAAAAAAAATATACAAAGCCACTTGCCATCCACTTCACCGTACCTATAAACAATTTTTTTTAACATGCAAAAATATATTAATAGTCTTAGATTTTTTTATAATGCTATATATCTAAGCAAAAAAATTAAAATTCTAATAAAAATTAAAATTCTAATAAAAATTAAAATTCAGAACTAAGAGTATAGATACATAAATACAAATAAATTATTTAAAATTATACAAAAAATACTGAAAAAATAAAGGCATCAAAACTAAATCAAGAAATAAAATAATTATTTATTTTTTTTCAGTTATCGCACTTTTTAATTTTTTTCAATTTAATCCTTCCATTTAAATTATTAACATATTTTTTTTTATTTCGCCCATATACTTTTAATTCTTTTATTTTAATTCTTTTTATTTTTTAAATCTATTTCTAAATAGTCTCTATTTTTTATCTATGTTCACCGTGACATAAATCACTATGGACGGCAACAGTAATGCTCCATTTTTGGGTCGGTTCGAGTCGATTCGATTCATTCGGTTTACCGGTCACGTCAGTACAACTCTTTATTGTGATATTTCTGTTTAGTGCCTGAGCTTTCAACTGTTTTTTCTGGTCCTTAATGTCATTATATAGGTTTTGATTTATTTTAATTGGGTCATTCAACTGAAATTGATTATATATTGTAGTTTCATTTAGGTCCCCATTCTTTGAATTTTTGAACTGGTTTGAAATCCTTAATATTTTTGGTATCAAAGTTTTGAATTATTTCAATTTTATCCTTCCATTCAAATTTAATACAAATCCTTAATATTTTCGGTATTAAAGTTTATTAATTTAATTTAAAATATTAAAATAACCAGTTAAAACATGTATAAAATCATTCAATTTCCTACATCGAAAAAAGTCTACATGAAACATTCAAAATAATGATAATGATTATTTTTAGATTTTTTTCTTATAAATACGTGAAACTAATTATATGTTTTAATATTTATTTAATATTACTGCCTGAAAATATATATAGAGAGAAAAAATCATTTCTAACATATTTTATATATTATAATTTTACCAATTGAATATTAAAATAACTACTTATAGCACACAAAAATTTTAAGTTTATTTCTTCAAAAAAAAAATTATTTCTAATATTTCAGATCTAATATTACTAAGGAAAAAAGACAACTCATAAAAAAATATACAAACCACTTCCCATTTCGATCACACTGTTCTTTTTAGAAAGATAAAAACTTATTTCTAATATATATTATCTATTACAATTTTATTTATCATATATTAAAATAATTAATTATAACATTTAAAAAATCAATTAATTTTCTACATAGAAAAAAGCCCAGCGCAACGCGCGGGCAAATCAGCTCGTGTCATCCAAACGGTTTATAAAATAAATAACTTATAGATGACACGTGTTGTTCGCCTTTTCAAAAAAAAAATCCATTTGTTTCATCATTTTTAAAAATATTTATGAAAAAAAATAATTTTTATTTTTCTGTTAATGTGTTGATTTAAAAAAAAATATTATTTTGATCCATTTATAAATAAAAAATAATTTAAAAACAATCACTATGTTATGTCATGCTTTTTATACAAATTTAAGTTATTCATGGTAATATTAACAGATTGTTTTATAAATAATTATATATAAAACTGATATGTAAATTGTTTTTTTTTACTAAAATGGTCCATGGATGTTCAATTAGAATATAATATCTATTTTTTATTGTAAGGTTTTATATATAATTAATTTATTAAAAAAATAATATGTTGTTGATAATAAACAAAGTTATATATATATAAAAATGGATAGTCTCATGTACGTCACCACAAGATGCTGGTAACATGTGTAACGCCTCCCAACATCCAAAAATAGCTTTTCATCTTATTGTTGGAAGTGTTGTCATGTCTTATTTTCTCATGGAGTGACACGTGTTAATATTGGTGGTCTGGTTTGTTATCAGTGATATTTTATTCCTTGTTTTTTTTTTCTATTCTCTCTTGCCTATAAAAAATTACAATTTGACTATCTTTGTCGTTGATATTTTAGCTTCAGTCCTTATTTATAATTTTTGATCGGTTTTTTTGTAGAAAGATTTGTTTTTTCAATTTCATCCTTCAACCCTAATTTATCAAATATTATATTTTCTAATTTGATCCTTATTCTTTTGATTTTCTAATTTTTCCTTATGGTATTCAAATAGTAATCTTGATTAAATAAATATTTTGCATACTGAGATATATGTTTGAAAAGAGTAGGAATAAAATCTGGTTAAATTGTTAGGTTTAAAGAAGTTCAAGAAATTGATCTTGATATGTGAGTTTTTTTTTGTTATGATGATCTTGAATGTTTAAAAAATAACAAATGAGGTTGTAGCAATGTACATAGAAATGAAGAATTTGAGTGCATAAATTTAAAAAGAATTGATATGATGAGATAAAATGATTTGTTATGGCTAAGTAAAAGCCTTTAACATGTGATGAAATATTGATATGTTAATAGCAAGTATTAGAATTGAAATAATGGTATAAAGGAAAATATATATTGTAGCATTAGAATAGGGAATTAAAAACTTAATATAGTGGAAGTTAGAAAAGAATTAGATGAGAATTAAGAGAATTATGGTGTGTTAAAAAAATAGGACAATTGTAATTTTCAATATTTTTTTCTAGAAAATAATATTTTTAACTTAAATACAGATTTATGAGATTGGGATAATTGAATAATGATGTGGGCATGAATTTGTAAATCTATAGATATAAATTCCTCTACCATGTAATCATCATTTATATATATTCTTCATCTTTCACCCTAATCTTCCTATTTTTCTACTCTTTTGTCATCAATGAAAAGCACATAAAGAAAGTATAACAATCATAGAAAAATAAAATTTAAAACCATTGTATAATATTCAAATGATAATATTCATCACCAATATGTTGTTCTGCTTCTTTATCATGTTTTTTCCTTAGCATGAGCTTCAACAGGGTCTTTGGGAAACAAAACACAATCCTCATTTACTACAAATTTTATATTTATAAGGGTTTAATGTTCTATCTCTAAATATTTAGAATATAATGTTTTATATGTTTTTGTTAACCCTATATCAAAGTGCTTAAAAATTATAGATAGCATTGACTATAAGGTAATGACTTTTGTTTTTGGTCATTAGCCATAATCACGTTTTTCATCGGTGTGTGTGGAAAATGAATAAGCTTTCTCCTAATAATACAATCAATAAGCCACAGGGCATACAATTAACCTTTATCATCTAATTTACATTTATTATATACGAGGACAAACATGTCTTTTCATTTAATTGATTTTTCCCATTGATCATGGAGGCAAGCTGTAATTTCTTAAACCCTAGATTAAAAAAAAATACACCAAAATATAAAAGGTTTTTTTTTGTATTTATCTCTAATAAAATGCTATTTCCCATTATGAAAAAATAGATGTACTTTAACTTATAATTCATAAGTGAAAAATTTAATGTTTCAACTTTTAACTAAATCAAGATCTTCATGAATTTATAACTAAATTTTTATTCAAGTTAAAAGTTATTTCTAGCTTATGGCTAGAAATACACCAACATCTTCTGGCCCCTCTTCATGATATTTTATTATATTTAAACGTTGTTGATTTCTCTCTCTTTTTTTTGGTGTAGAATCATAATTTTTCTATGATTGACACGTGAATATTTATTAGTAATGGAGACTACCTTGTATCTTGGCAAGGAATTGACCTAGAAATGAAATGATTTGGAAGGCTCAACTGAAACGATACTAGTCACAATAATTGATCGCCTCACAGTTACTGTTCAATGCCCACGGCCGGTAGACATGGACCACATCATTTCGTTCTTTCTTTCTTTCTTTATAAAAACGAAGACGTTTTGGATAGTGTCATATCGGTACCAATACAACTACAAGTTACTTATCAATACTTTTAATTTAACTATTACTTGCAATCAGAAGCAGAAGCGTATTGATATTGATCAGGCCTTGGGGTTTGACAAATATAATCTAATTTTACCCTATTGGCTTTCTAGTTTTAAATTAATTGTAACATAATTTTCATGCTTCTTAGTAATAGATAATTGTTACTTGTCCACATGATGACAAAAGATTTGATATCGCACAATAAGTCTCGGGTTCGAGTTAGAGCATATGCTTCTCAAACTTACATAATAGGTCTCGAGTTCGAGTAGAACATGCATTTCTCAAACCTACACAGCAGGTCTTGAGTTCAAGTCAAAGCATGCACTTCTTGTAAAAGCCTGGAACAATCGAAAATTTAACTCGCTCAATTGGTGTCACAAAAAATTAAAAGAGGTAAGAGTATAATTTTGGAATCGAAACCGAAACAATCACTAGAAAGCAGATCATAAACTTACTTAGGAAGCAAAGTTTTGATGCTCTAACATCTACATTTCCGATGTTAAATGACCCAATTCACGATGGCCAATCAAAGCTCTTGTGGAGTCTCTTCAAGAATAGAGTAATTAATCATGGAAAATAAACCCCACCACGTATATGTCCCTTCATTTTATATTTGGGTGTTTCCATGAACACAATTTTATTTTACATACTACACCTTCCATTACCAAAATTATGAAGATTAATTTTTTATATTATAAACAATTTTCAATCCTCTTAAATCTTTTATATTTTTATGTATTTAAAGTTTATAAAGGCAAATAAAACTCAAATGTGACTGATTTTATTTTTTATTACTAAACAACTATATTAAGATTTATTGTTAAAAAAAAAAAACCTAATTTTATCATTACTTAAAATAATATGAATATTTCTCCAATGAGCTTATTGGAAAAGAGTTTGAAAATATAAAAAAATAAAAAATTCTTTCTTAAAAAATAAAAAATGTGAGGTAAACGGGACCTTGCTTAGCCCACCTAACCTAAAAGTGAGATAGATCCATCCTCAAAGCATCTCTCTCTTTAGGATAATGATGAAATCAACTTAAAGACCAGAACAAAAAACATAATAAAACAGAATTGTTTAACATTTCAGAATTACATTAATTTCACCATATTATAACTAAAAAATGAAAATAATTTTTTAAAAAATAAATAAACTTTTCACCTTGGAGAATACTAGCAAAACTCTATTAGTAACTCTCTTTTCAAGACTTATCACAAGGTTGAAAAGATTTTGGAAAACATAACATACTGGTTGTGTTTATTAAAATCACTAGTAGATATACTTAAAACTACAACTTGCATTACTAAAGAAACTTATAAAGCTCCTCTCCTTAATGTAAATTTCTTTAAGCAATATATAGTAAAAGATGAGATCAAAATTTAAAAACATATTACTATTATATATTTTGTCTTTCAATTTAGTTTATTGAAATTATTTAACTAGTCCAAATCTTGAATTTTCACAGCATGTTGTTAAGGAACCATCTCATCTAAAAACTTAAGCTTGTAAGTGAGGTCCCTATAATATGATTTATATTATTCTCTAACACACACCCCTCAAGTGAAAGCCTTTTGGGCTTGAAACTTGCACAGACTCCACATCACCTTGTGCTTGGTTTTTTTATCAAATAAAATGGGGGGGGTGAGATTCGAACTCGTGACCGCTGGGTCAACAAGGTTCCGATACCATTTTAAGGAACCATCTCACCTAAAAACTTAAGCTTGTAAGTGAGGTCTTATAATATGATTTATATTATTCTCTAACACATGTATGTATGCTTTTCAAATATTGACTTCAATATGGACTTGGACGAAGGAGCACCGACTATTTTTGGAATAAAAACATTGGGTAGCTGAAATGATAATTCAATCCAAAGATCTATGTGTATTTTATTTATTTATTTATTTGTTTTAGCAATCGATGGAATAAAGCAGCAAATTGAATAGCGACTGAGAAATAATTGATGAGAAGATGACTGTTTTTGTTTTAAATAAGAAAACGTTGGCGAAGGTTACCCTCTCTTGGCTGGAAATTTACTTGTTGGAAAAGTGAGGCGAAACTAACGCACAACAGCTGGAAAATCTGATGGCAGCCATGTAAATTTCGAGTAAGTTTCCATGCAAGTAGGGTCTCTTAAATTCCATTTTTTAACTTCGTTGAGTGGGTGTGGGTGTGGGTGGGTGTCAACATGGTACGTACCGAGAGCTGATCGAAGACTTTTCGACACATACCACAATCTTCCTCCTTCGTAGCTTCCTTGAAGTTTTCGTTTTTGAAATCTTCACGTAGTGGTCGGGGAAGAGAGCTAAGCACTTTGAGACCAATTCGTGAAAGAAAAAAAAATCTTATATTTTATTTTTCAACTTTTTTATTGTTTGAGATAAATCCTTAAAAACCCTTATCCTTAAACTTGAATTAATTTTGTTTTTTAAATAAATAAATAAACATGTAGTATATTTCATTTCTCTAGCTATGGATATCATATTTAAAATCTAATTATTCTTATTTTTTTTGTAAATATTATTATATCATTTAATACCTATGTAAAGGACTTAATTGAAAGATAATTAGGAATCAAATAATACATAAGTGGACTCTTGTACGTGTATTGCCAAAAACTTTGAAGAAGTTGAAGGGTTTTAATGTGGGCGGCTGACCTATCATAAGAGATAGACTTCTTGATTTTCTATTTTAAATATCACCGAAAATGTTCGATATGCTTCTTAAAATAAAGCCTATGATACGAACTGTTTATTCATTTAAAAATAAAATTAAAATAAACTTATATTAAGAAATTGCAATTTGAAAAACTTTGCTCATATTTTCTTTTTTGTATCAACATACATGACAAGATGGACCTAATTTGTTTCTTTAGTTCTATAATAAAAATATTATTACTTAAGATTTAAATATACTGACACAAACAATCCATGCTTTGAGTATTTTATGAGGCAAAGAAGGAGAATAATTCTTTTTTCCCACTTGACCTAATATAAAATGGATGAAATACCCTTCTTCCCATTAAAAAAACCCACCATGGTCGTTCTTACTCAGATGATTTTCTCTTCTTTTTTTATTGTAACAATTACACTGATCAAATCGCACCAATGGGAAATTTAGGGTATAATTTCAGCCAAGCCCCACTAGCACGATAGGTAAAATAAAATGAGCTGGTCGTGCTCATTAATTTAGAGCGCTTTGCTGCTACTGGCGATGCTGCAGCCAAATTATATGGAAACTGCAGCTAACGATACAGAATTCGGAAAAGCATGAAACACGGCGGCTAACAACGCAGATTTCAAAAAAATCATTCTTTTGAATTTGTGTTGAGACTTTCAGGTGTACTCATGATTATATTTCTTGGAAAATACATCGATAAGATATCTTGAGGGTTTTAACCAAACAATGTGCAGTTCTACCGCCCAGAAAAAGAACAGGGAAATGTTAATCTTTTTTTTTCTTTTTTTTATATATTTATATATACGAAGAGGGGCCGGGAGGGTCAAAACAGGCTTATCATGCATCTTCCATGTGAATATGTAAAGGGTTTTTGATGGTTCTCTTTCTGGCATGATCAGCATGCAGAAAGGTCAATCACAGCACAGATTTCTATACTAATATCCAAGGGTGGCTAATAATTATCTCCTTAAATCTCAAATAAAGTTAGCTTTAGTCAATGATATTTGAGGAGGTGACATCTAGGGAAAGCAAGTGGCAAGTTCCCTCTCCAGGATTACAAAATTTACAGAAAGTCGAGGACCACCAAAGACCTCATCAATTTCATTTTCAAAGACGTCATCATCTCTGATCTCTCGGACAATTATATGTCTCCGTCTTGTAAACATCCTATATATATGTGTGTGTGTGGGTGGGTGTAGGATGTGGGCATCACAGAGTGACATAGTTTAGTGCAGAACAATGTTGAGTGCACATGAAGGAGAAGATGGAGCTCTGTCGCTGGAAAGATGGCACCTAGGGCTACAAAATAATGTGTAGCAAAAGGTACCATCTTCCACGGCAGAACTCGATCCCCCCTCTATCCTCTACTAGCCTGCATCTAGTGCTGGAATTGTTTGGTCAACACACCAACTTCTCTTTCGTTCTTCAATTATATATGATGGTGCCCTCATCATTCTATATTTAGTTCTGATCATGATGTTATTCTTGTGCCAAGTCATGAATTTAGTTAATCATATGAGATTGCACTTCTTATGAGAGGTGAGCTGTGAATAAATTTGAAAATACCATGTCTCCTAGTTATTTTTTTGATCTTTTTTATTCAAAGTTGAAGAAATTAAGTCCCAGGTACCATTCTCACTGATCTCATGATATAATTGAACCTACGCCGGCAAGATCCTATCCCTACCCTGATGGAACCGGCCGAGTTTCTTTTTTCATGGTTTGTGGTTTTGTAAGCGAATTACTATCTGATTTGGAAAGGTAAGACACCCCAAAGCTAATTCTAATCTTTTTCCAGTCTTACAGATCTGTAGGAGGCCTGTCGAGATTCATCAAGTGTGGTTGGCAACACCAAGAGTACTCAGCCGTACGGCTTCCTTTTTCTTTTCTTTTTTTGCTTTTTTATATACTATCTCCATCGTTTTTCAGACAAGCTAAATTAAGACCTCGATTAACGACACCTGAAGAGGCAAAGAAGACACAAAGGGAGATCTGAAGGAAATTCAGAACTTCAAAATCACTTCAAACTTCCTCGCTTGTATATTCTAGTGGAGGATGAAAAGGGCATTCCCCTCTTCTCACTCCGGCAAGGAAAACAAGCCGGAACCTCTCCTGCTTCGATCCTTCTCCCTCAAGTTTCAGTGGCCTTCACCGCCAGTAATGGGTGAAGAAAGCGTACCTGATCCAGCGGGTCACACTCATGACCACTTCTCACGATCCATGCTAGTCATCATGGATACATCTCTCCTATACCTCAACACCTCAACCAAGATTTAATAGCTCTTGAAGATTATGTTTGAATTCTTGATGTATTTTATAGTTTATTTTGAATGAATTTTAATGTATTATGAATTTTTTATATAAATTGTAATGAAATATTGAGATTTGTATCGTTACAAGGTAATCTAGGAGCATGAAGTTGCTACAGATTTATGTTCTGAGGTTTTATAAAGTTAGAATCCATGCCCCATGATAGAGTTAGATGCAACGTGATAATCCAAGGTGTAATTGATTGATTAGGAGTGGAATGTTATGTGTGAATGCGTCTATCTGCTTATTATTTGCTGATTATGAAATCTATACTAAATAAACACTATAATTATTTTCATACCAAATAAAATTGTTTTCAATTTTACCAGAGAATCAACCCTAGGATGTTATAATCCTTAAAGGGTCTTGTTTTATAGAACTTGAGATTGTTATTTTCATAAAAAAAAATAATAATAATAAAATAAACAACAGAGAATTACTCTAAAGCTCCCAAGATTTGAAAATTAAATATTGAGGGTTTGTTGCCAAATTTAGGTCCTAAAATAATTATCTTAGATCATAATAGTCTTTTACACTTAATAAAAAATGCATATTCTAGTTTAGGCATACCTTTGGCATGAAGACGAATTTCAAAGTTTTTCAGTTAACAAGGTTGTTTTCGTGCATACAGATGAATTTCAAAGTTTTTCCAAGCATATTTTTTCTTCATAAGAAACAAGTATAGCATATTTCTCATGTTTTGAAATGAAAATTGGATATCGTAATTAGTTATGATTATCCATTGGAATTTGGTCAAAATATCAAAAAACAATTAACAATTATTTTGTTTTAGCTATCTCGGTGTAAAATTACATTGTAAAGTACACCCGGTAAATAGTAAAAAAAAAGGTTTTTTTTTAAATGCAGTATAAATATTTTTTTTGTTAGGTTTTCAACTCTCAATGAGGTAGAGACTCTCTTACGAAGAGAGATCTACCTCGAGCTATAGGAAAGACCAATGAATAAAAAAAAATAAAACATAGAAAAATAATCAAATAACAATGCAGTTTGTATTAGGTAGGGTGCATTGGGATGATGCATCTTCCTATTGCACAATAAGTCTCCCTAACCCAGACTCTCGCGACCAATAGGTTTTTTTAGTAATCTTAATACTAGGTGGCGACTACTAAGATATATAGTCGTTATTTTATGGCTATAAAACACCCCTCTTTTTACCGTGCATCATCTCCCCCTCCGAGGATGGCGGGGCGTGAAAAGTGAAAAAACATCATCGCGACAAGGAGTACTATCCATATTATATTTGTATTGTTTGACAAAATCATCCACCAAATCTTTTCACCTACGAATATTAGAATTGTCTAATCTCATGTACTAGCTTAAAGTCACCTCACTCTAAATATCTTGAAATAAATGCATTAACAGTTTTTCATCATGTATCACCTTGTAATTTTGTTACAATAAGATTTAAGATGGGTGACAAGGTACTATGTTCTATTGTATTTAATAAATTTAGGATCATGAGAATTCTTTGAAACTATAACGTTCAGGATTAGGCATATCTTTATGAGTTTCAGTGGATCGTATAAGTCCATCCCTTCAATGGTCCTTATTATGGCTTCTAATGTCGTTATTTTATCTTGATCAGCATCATCGATGATCTAGTGTTGTGATAATCATAATAATAATAATAACAACAACTATTATTATTATAAATAACATAACATCATCATTATTATTATTATTATTACTACCATGACCATTATTACAATTATTATTGTTATTGTTGTTGTTATTGTATCATTATTATTACTATTTGAGAAAAACAAAAACCATGAAATAGATTTGAAAGATAAAATTTGAAACTAAAAAAACTTTGATAAAAGGGCATTTAAAGTACACACGTTGCCTGAAATAGAATAGGAGAAAAGGAGGAATCGACTAAGACGTTAGAAGAAGTTTTCAGAAATCACCGGGCACACTGCCCACAAATTGTAGCGATTCCAAAGTGCTGGTGCATGCTCTGCACACGCCAGAAACTTTTCCAAAGAACCATTATTTAAATAGACTTATATACCTACTCTCAGGTAACCGAACTTGCAATTAACAGCAAAATCAAGGCTAGAAGACTTGAATATCTCTTACTATAATGAACTAAATGTCTTGTATTTTAGGGTACATTTGTAATATTATTGTATATGGGAAAAAACAAAAATACTTAAATACCCTACCCGAGACCACTAGTTCTTTTTACTCACGGGGTATTTTAGCTATTTTATTGTTAACAAAACATTGAATGAAACAAAAATACCCTAAACAACCATGGTCCAAAGACATACATTTTTTTATGGGAAGATCAAAATGGTCACTGCAATGTAGCGGTGAATAGAAAAATATGAAGGGGGCTACAGTGATTCTTCCTTCTTTTTTAGTTGTTTGTTATTTAGAGGCGAGTAGAAACGTGGTTTTGTTTAAAAGAACTAATCTTTTAGTAGTAATGGTGATTTGAAGAAAGGAATAATTGTTTTTTTTTTCTCTTTTCACCTAAATAAATTTAAAATAGCTAGAAAATAATGTGCCAATAAAGTACTATTATGTTTGGGGTGATTCGTGAATATTATAAAAGGTTTTATGTGGGGATAAATAAGCATATGATGGGAAAACAAAGCTAGCATATTTTCTTATATGGATATAGTTAAATTTACGTATTAGTTTTGGCACATATTTCACTTATATATATATAAAAGAATTTTTCTTATTTGGAGCAGAAGTATTTTAATTTGGTACATAGAATTTATTTTATTTTTTAAAACAAGACACTGTTTAGCAGTCACCGATAAACTTCTAATTCATGTGGTGATTCTTAAAGTTGGTATTTTTATACGCTGCTTGGTATTTCCTATAAAATAGACCTTCATTCGTGTAAATGGTCATAACAAAACATTGGCGCACTTTCTAAGAGATTGCCCAGTCCCAATTTAAAAGTAACCAATGAAGGCATCAAAATGAATCCAGCAGTTTTCTTGCCGCCGCTCTTTTACCAAATTGTTGCTGTTACACAAAAAGGCAGTTTGATGCAAGGAAATCATACAATAAAATTTCATTATTTCCCCCCTTTTTATCTAACATTAATTAGGCCAGATGCACTTCAACCCCATCATCAATCCAGCACAAGATATTGGGTAAGGTGAGGAGTGTGATTCAACCATGGGAAATACAGGGACTCGAAAAAGGGTAATAAAAACAAAAAAAACAAAAAACAACAAGTAAATTGGGCTGCCTAGTCACATGGACAAGTTGTGTCATCTATACCACGATACTACTGTGGAGAAGTATACCCAGCTCTATATACTCCACACAATTCATCTCTCTATACTTGCTCCTTTCTTTCATCCCTGCTGAAGTAATACAAATTACCTGAGTCAAAGCCTCTCTGCTCTTCTGAAGAAGCAACTCAATGGCATCAGAAATATCTCTTTGCTTTACATATTTGTTATTTGCACTGCCTTGGTCGAAAATTTTCATTTGATAGCAGAGTGGTCATCAGTGTCTCCAACCTTTTAGCTCCAGGGCCAGGTCTCAGGACAGTTGTATTACCTATAGCAGAGCATGGATCAGTCCCATTCTCTCTTCTTCCTATGCACCAACCACCAGGAGTAAACATGCCTGGACCACGAGACAAGAGCTCAGAATCAATTTTGTCAAGCACGGGATCGTCTTGGGGGAATTTTCTAGCAAATGGAGCATTGCTGTCAATCATCCTTTGCATGTCAGCAAGGTTGAGGTGATGTGGATGCTGCTTCGGTGGGTTGTCCCAAGATATGAAATGCAGGTCGCTGTTCACAGTGGTGTTCAGAAATTCTTGAGCATTGCAAATGACAGTGTGGAAGTAACCTTCTGGGGAAGATATAAAATTCGCATAGTACATTAGTACTGTTCGAGGTAAATTGTCCCATCCCCATATGGTATAATCAATAAAAGGCCGAGACAGCACCATCCAGGCAGAACCTAAAACAGAAAACCAAAGATGAATTATAATGGGGGCCATGTAAACAATTACATGAATGATTCCGGTGTGATATAGAAACAGAAACACTCGAAGAAAAACATTTGCACTCCAAATCCCCAAGAGATCAAACGACAGCTCGCTGTGCATCTAAAGAACTCAGGGTTAAGATTGGTGGTCGTGTGGTCCAACAGTGTAGATATAAGAACTGATGTTCATCACAGCCTCCAACCCATTATACTACTAATTCCACATTCTTTCCACCATGCAGCAAGGGAAAACAAGAGGTCAGCAGCACTTCTTGTAGGCTGCAATAGTTCATTTATTTTTAACAGAGTAGTAGAGCTGAAGCTGAAGATGGCCTACACCTAAAGAAGAGAAGTCAACCTTTCTAAATGCCTACACTTTCCTACTCTTCTCTTTCTATATACCTTCATAAAAGTACGAATTGGCTCCCTTTCCCTTAATAAACAGAACCTTTTCCACTATACCCCTGTTTCAATCTTTGCTTGGAAATGGAAAGATCCCTCGAAGCCTGTGCATAGTGAGACCAGAAGTTGCTCCAACTAACCAAGTGGAATAGGTACAGCTAGTCAAGCTAAGGCTCCTCCTTATACTAGCTAAATCAACTTAAGCAAAGGAAGCTGGTTCTAGTTCAGATTTCTATACTCACTTAAGTGTAAATGAAACACCTCTGGAAAATTTCAATGGACATGCTTTGGGATCAAAGAAATCCAAAAAACAAAACCCATCAGGCAGCCCATGTTCCGTATCAAGCTCCAGCCAATAAACTGATTAGAAATGCAGTTCAACTTTAACAAGATCCAAACAGGAGGGAGAATGATTTCACAATTTCAGGAGAAACTGAAATACTAAAACCCTGGAGGGTTCAATAAACCCAGGAACCCTCATTTATTTTTTTTATTCATTTACTATAATTATTATCATTTATTTGTTTTGTATAAAACCCACAGGATCCCAATTTCACTTTCTTTCAACCTGACTAAACAAAAACTAAGCCAACAGATACTAAAACCCTTCACAAGGATCTGTATAGCTTAGATCCCAATGATGAACAGATTATCTTCAAGACCTCCCTGGCTGTAATATAATTTTGATACAACATCAACTAATGGTACAGAATTATATCAGAATATTTAAATGGTGAGATAGAAAAATATTCTATGAAGAAGAAGCGCACACTGCACTCAGAGTTCGCGACATGTACATGCCCTGTACTTGTGAACTCCAGGTTATTGATAACAAAGTGCATATAGAAGAATTTCTCAGTCTCAATTTTAATACAAAGCTGATTGCAAGCAGGTCATCTATTTATAGCATGACTGATCCAGCAGTAAGCAATTGCATGTCAAAGAATGGCATTTAGAACATTCATCTCTTGTTTGCTTGTTATTAGGACTGATCTAATCATACAACACAGCGTTTCCAACTAAATTGTGCCCATATGATATAAAAGCAGTAAAAAAGGGAAATATTGAATCTAGGACGTAGGGAGTGAACACTTCCAAAATCTATGAACATGAGAACAAGAATCTCAAAGCAAATTGGTCTCAATTCAAAGATACAAGACAATGGCATTCATAGTCACCAAGATGGAAATAACAAAAAATGACATGCGGAAGACGAAGCTCACATCTGAAAAATCAAAGAAAAACAGGCAGCAACTGACATTCGTTAAATCCAAGGTTCAAAATCTCATACCTGTAAACAGTTTAAATGCTGTTGGGACACTCCTCCTCTGTGTAATCCAAAAGACATCAGCTTTCTTTGTCATATACAACCCCGGATCTATAATTACCGGCTTCGCCCTTTGAAACCTACAAACATTATCAACATCCAATCAACAAATATACAAACAAAATCACCAAAGTAACAAAATTGTCAAAAAGAAACAAACTATACTCACTCTTTCCATCCAATGTTACTTGTATGATCAATAAAATTAAGATCCCTTGGCAGATATGAAAATGTGTGCAGCAGATCTACCAAAAAGGAGTGACAAAAAACCAAGATCAAAATCCGAACTTGAAAAACAAATAAAAAAATCGCACCTAAAACCAAGCTCAAAGAGAAAACCAGTCACTAAACTTACCATCCTGTGTAACAAGTGGATAATCAGATGCACTAAGGTTAATAAACCAATCCCAATCCCCACCTTCTCTCAACAAGATAGCAGCAGCATGTAATGTATTAGCTACCATAGTGGGTCCTCTATAAGTAACAAGATTAGCTTTAGTAATCATTCTTACATTACAAAACCTGAGAAAAACAGGGTGGTCTTTAACAAAATTGCTTAGATCTAATCTCTCCTCAGCCGATGATTCCCTGTCCAAATGAACAACATATTGGTTGTCGGGATGGTAGAGGGCCTGTAAAGTCCGCTTCAACATTTTGCCATCACCAGCGGAGCCAGATATTAAGTAGGCAAAGCGAGCGGGTGGAGGGAGATTCGAAGTGGGTATTGGGTGGATTTTAGTTTCAACAAATTTAGAGCTGAAAGAAGAGAAAGAACGGTAGAAAGGAAACAAAGACATGCCGTCTGAGGTGGTGATTGTTGTAAGGAAGAGAAGGAAAAGAGAGACTATAGAGCCAATAGCTAACGGAAAGATCCATTTTCTTTCCATGTTTTGGTGGTGGCGCAGGTGCATGTAATAGCTTTTCAATCTCTTCATTTTCTTGATTTGAGCTTTTTATCAAGAAGAAGAAGTTGAGGTTTTCTGGCTGGTAAGGAGTGGAGTTTGGGGGTTATTATTAGGTGGGGGGAAGCGGAGAGTGATAGGGACAGGAGAGGCGACTTCGTTCCTCGCCGTGACGCCGGGGAGAAAATTGGTTGTGGTGCGGTGATGAGAGAGAAGAATGACCAGTCGGGGTGGGGTGGGGGGCTTATCACCTATTTTACTCATTGCAGTTGGTGTTATTAATGAGCGCGCATCTGCGATAGCTATCACTCGTTCAGGCCCATTATCTAATTTAATGTTTTGATTAATGTTTTGATTTACCAGGTTGGTCCGTTTTAATTCTTTTGTAAGGAAATGTTACTTATAATTAAGTTTTTTATCTACCAATAACAAATACTTTAAAAGGCATTTGTATTTATTATTAAAAACTAAATAATTGAATTTTTTTAATTAATGTGAATGTTTGAGTGATCTTGTGTGCATCTCGATTAATCTCATAGATCCTCAAATTAACATCTATGTAATCTATCAATATCTGCCCATTATCCAATTTAATGTTTTGATTAATGATTTAATTTAGTAGGTTGGTCCGTTTTAATCTTTTTAAGAATTATTTCTTATAATTAAGTTTTTTATGACGTGAATATAATATTTTCTATGCATCTACCCCTAACAAACAACTTAAAATGCATTTGTATTTATTATTAAATAAATAGTTGAGTTTCGGTTCCATTGGACTGGGAACAGTAGGTGGTCGGGTGGTTACATGGATGTTTTTATTAATTTATTGATTAAATAGGTGGGGTTTTGGTACACGGGATGTAATATTCTTTTTTCAATAAATTGGAATGCTGGTGGGCCCATTAAAATGGAATGCTCGTAAAATTGATTTTAAAAGTGTTTTTCATTTAAAGATACATTAAAATAATATTTTTTTAATTTTAAAAAATTATTTTTAATGTTAATACATCAAAATAATCTAAAAGATACAAAAAAAATTAATTAAAAATAAAAAATAAAAATAATTTTTTCCAAAAATATTCTCCAGTAACAATTCGAAAAAAGTTTTTCAGTGGTTAGGGGATTTTCCACTTACAATTCCAGACAGTTTTTAGTGGTTAGGGGATTTTTCCACTTAAGAGGATGAGAATGGCAGTCAGTTATCATACATACATACCACGGGCCTTCACCTCCGATGAAAAGAGATATCTATCCGGTCACAGTTTTATTAGGGTATTGTTTTTTTGAAAATATTTTTTATTTAAAAATATATTAAAATAATATTTTTTAAAATTTATTTTGAAAATAATCTTAAAATATTAAATTTAAAATAAAAATACTTTTGAAATATAATGTCAAATATATTCTAGAAAGGTTAGAATACCCATAATTAAATAGTACTATCATGATATTTTTATTAAAAAGAAAAATATTTGATATCCACTAAATCATTATTTTATATTCTAATGTTTTTTTAGTATTCGTAATAAATCCTAACATGTACATTTATTAATAACATTAAAGAGCACATGTGTTACCCTTAATCATCCATAAATACTCACTTTGGGAAAGCTTTGTAGTCATAAAGGGTCCCCGACGAATCGAATTAGTGATAGGGATTCGGGGATGGTTTATACATCCATAAATACTCAAAAAACGATAATAATTAAATTTATTTCATATTTAAAAGTTAAATAGTTTAGAAAAACAAGGTTAAACAATATACCTAGTTTAATATATACCAAAACCCTTATTATAGCGATAAATGTATTGCCTCCAATCATATACCAACCCTTATTCTATACAGTTTTACTATTGGTCATGCTTTGATGTGTCTTTATTATGATGTTTTTGTCCGTTAAATGATGTTTTTGCCTCTCCATCCAAACAAAAAAAAACTTACCATTAGCTATCAAGGACATTAAAACTCTTTTTACATGGTTTATTTATTATTATCAAATTTAATGGGAATAAATAAGTCTTCTCACATATTAATTGCATAATGAAAATCATCAAAATACAGCTGGAAGCACAAAAAAAAACATGTCATGAAGGGGTATTGTTGTATTCTTTACAATGATTTTTTTGTTATTATAATATCATATAAGAGATGTTTAGTAATTTTAGCAAATTTAAAAAATAATAAACAATTAAAATGCATAGCCAATCGACTAAAAAACATATGTACCGTTTTTAAAACCTAAAGGCAATGGGTGATTTTTTACATTTTCAAAGTCATCTCGTGAATAATTTTGTATTTCGCTAAAATAAAGGTGGGCACACATGTTTCATAATGGGTGGTGCACAAAGAGCCTCCTAGTGTCCAAAAATTCATTGGAAGAGTTGCCATGTCATTTTCTTGCTAGTTTGACGAGTGTCTTAAGTGGTGGTCCCTTGTTTTTTTCGTTGATGAGTTTTTTCTTCTTTTTTTTCAAATTATTTTCTCTCTCATTGTCAAAAATTTACAACTTTACCCTTTTTTTGATAGTATCTTTAATTTTCAATCTTTATTCTTTTTATTTCTAATTTTTATTCTTCATCCTTTTAGTATAATTTTTATTTATTTTTCAATTTCAATTACAAATATGATATTTTCCAATTTGATCCTTTATTCTTTTGATTTTCTATTTTTTTTATTGGCTCTTTTGTAAGAAAATTATTTGTATTTTAATTCTATAATTGAATCCAAATTAATGGATTATGTTTTATAATTTGATCCTCATTATTTTGATTTTTTATTTTTTTTTCTTGGCTCTTTTTGGAAAAAAAAATTATTGTTCTTTTTTATTTCACCATTCAATCATAAATTTGTTTTTTTTTTTTTTGTTTATTTTGACCCTCATTTTTTTTGATTTGTTTTTTTGTTAAATTGATTTTTCTTATTAGTTTCATCCTTCAATCCAATTTAAAACTTATTTGGTAACTCTTTTAAATGCTAATTTTTTAATCATTTTGTACAATAATTTTTTTTAATTTTTTTATTCTAGTATTTAATTGATTGAGAATTGAATTATATGATTTTTTTTAAAAAAAAATACTTCAAGTGTAATGATTCAAGCCATGAGTTTGAAACGATAATACCTATTGTTTTTTATGTAATTAAATTAAAGTCAACTTATTTTTGATCTAATAAGTTCTATAATCTGAGATCTAATAAGATCTATAGCTCAAGTCACATATGTGTTTTTCTTTTTTAAAATATGTTCTTTTTTTTCTTGTAAAACATGCTTGCCATGATAGATCATTTTTTCTGTGAGAAAATGTAATCCAACCCCATGGCGAAAACATGATATTGAGTGCGGTCTTTCCTCTATACATTATTAATAATAATATAAAAAAAACATTGAAAATATATATATAAAAAAAAAAAAACAAATGCTCCCGTTATGTTCTGTTGATGTTATTTTAAATTCCAACAGTTTCAGGTAGGGCAACGGATTCCACCATCGTCACTTGAATCAAAGCTCTACGTTTTGATTTGGCAAACAAGAAGATTCGAACAACAAAAACATGGTGACTTCAAATTGATATCCATTTCTTTCGATGTCCAACTGTAACAGTTGGCTAAGAAATGGTAAGCCATTCAAGTCACTTCGTCTTCATCCAGCTGCGAACAAGTCTTACTAATCCTGTCTCTCGTCTCAAATAGACGTTAGAAACTGAAGGCAAAAGATACCAAAAGTATAAATGTATCATCAGGGAAAAAGCCAAGTTTACAGGTTATCTGCAAGCAACTATGCACAATTACCATCTTCACAACATCTGAGAAGGTAGGAAAGCATGAGGCCCAGATAAAATATTTACAAAATAATCTGGCAAAATCTACAACAGTTGGCAAAATCTACAGGGCCAAGGGCATGTTCATACTTCTATGCTGGTGATCTCAAAATGCCTCCTTTACTCATCCTGTTCATGATCCGTGATGCATCATTTAATCTATTTTTACTTTCATAAATGCTGGCAACAACAAGATGCAACTCTTTCTTGTTAATGTTAGGATCAGAATCCAGCCTCTCAAACAAGGCCTCGACCATCATAAAGTCTTTTCTTGCACCATATAAACTCAGCATCTGGAAATGAACTTCATCTGGAAAAACACATTCTTCTTCCTGCATTTCTTTATATAAAGCGTCTGCCTTCTCAAATTCATGCAATTTCCCATAAGCATTCAGAACAAGAGCAATCTCATTAGAACCAGGAAAGTATCCAGCTCCCCTCATCTTTTCAAACACCTCAATCACATTTGCATGTTTTCTGTTCCTTGAAAAAAGATCAACCATGCATCCAAACACAGATATGTCCTTCACCTCCCCAGCATCAAAAGCCTGGCGAAAAACCCATGTGGCCTCTTCTATCCTACCAGCTCTGGCAAGAATTTTAATAGCAGTTTCCCTAGGGATACTGTCTGGGTGCTTGAGCTCATGAAGCAGTCGCTTAGCATGAGCAACCAAACCTGCACGTTCATAAGCCACAATCATCGTCTGATAAAGGACTTGATCAATCTCAACCCCTGAACTTCTCAGCTTTTGAAACAACATTGCTGCCCTATCCAATTTCCCTGCCTTACCCCAAATAGAAATGATTGTTGAGTATGTAATGGCATTTGGTTCAATTCCTCTATTCTGCATTTCCTGCATAAGATTCGTGGCCTTTTCATGCTCAAGTGATTTCCCATAAACCTTAATCATAGTATTATAAGTGACAACATTCTGCTCAATGTCCTTCTTCTGCATCAACCTAAATAAATGAATAGCTTCACCAAAAAGCTCGGCCTCTCCATAAACTCTCAAGAGGGTATTATAACTAACAACATTTGGTTCAATTCCCATCTTCCTCATGCTCCAAAACAACCTATCCGCTTCCTTGGCCATATCAAGCTGCCCATAAACATCAATCATGACATTACACGTCGTGAGATCAAGCGGGCACTTAGCCTCATTCATCTCTGCAAAAACAGATAAGGCTTCAACAAACTTCTCATTCTCAACATAAACACTCAGCAGGGTCGAATAACTAACTGTATCAGGCATAATCCCCACTTCCCTCATCTCCTTCATCAACAACTTTGCCTCCCTAAACAACTTGGCTTTTCCAAATACATTAATCATCGAGTTATATGCAACTAAATCCGGCATAATCCCACTCTTTTTCAGCCTCATAAATATCGAAATAGCCTTAGAATAATCACACAATTTCCTTGAAAGCTCAATCAAATTACTATACAAAACAAGATCACCCGAAACACGGTCTAGTTCCATTTGCTGAAGCCAAAATAGGGAAGCATCGAACATGCCCGCTTTTCCAAAATGGGTTATCAAAGTGGAATACGTATATCTATCCGGTGCAAGAGCTCGGTTACGCATTTCGTCAAACAGGCCATGTGCATGGTCCCATTGCTTAGCCCTTAAAACATTACGCAAAACAACATTGTATGCAAACACAGAAGGGGAATACCGTGCAACATCATTAATCCAATCAAGAAGGGCAAGAGATCTTTGCCAGTCAGATTCGCGAGAGATAATTGAAACCATGAATCGAATCGAGAGTTGTCTGTCTTTGTAAGGCGATAACAAAGAGTATAGTTGCTGCTCGTTTTGGGTTTGACTAATCGAGAGTAATAGTTCAGTCATATCTACACTGTGGTCTAAATAAACTGGTTCTTGTCTCTGTTTCCTCCGGTAAGGTACTGTGGTCGTGTTTCTTGTCCAAATATCTTTTCTGGTTGCACACAGGAGGAGAGAGCGGGCTCTTCTTCTGGGTTTTCTTGAGATGGTGGTGTAAATATGGGTCGTGATTAGGGGTAGAAGTGGGAGGAAAATGTTGGAAGATGGGAGGGGATCTAGTACTTGCATGGAAGTAGCAGGTAATGAGAGGGAAGCCATTTGTACGAGTTTTTTTTTGTTGTTGTTGAAACAGTGAGAGTTTAGGTTCTGTTTATAGTTAAATCAGTTGCAATAAATTATCCTTTACTCCTTCGATGTTGAATGTGGTAACAGCTTAGTCCTTCAAGTTTGAGAATACATAGCCTGATCCCTTTACTTGACTCGAGCTCACCCCTTATCTTGTCATAAATCTTTACTACGTTGATCTTCTCAAAGAGTTAAAGTTTCCAAAGCTTGCATTTAACATTTAGAAATAAAAACCCCGACAATAACGGGAAAATGGCCAACAAAAGTCATTGGGCTAGATTAAATATTTTTCCAGATACGGGGGACTAAAGTGTGAGAAGGATCAATGCAGTTTCTTAATATTTGATCCGGTTTTCAGTTTCGTTTCGTTTCGGTAAAAATGTTTTATACCAAAAAAAAAGATAAAATAACATTGTTTTTATCTCGGTTTAAATTCCAGCTCATTCTAGATTTTTCAATCAAATATCAACGAAAACGTCACGGGTTTCGTTCGCGTTTCGTTTACCAAATAATGTTTTTTTTAAATAATGAATAATTTTATAATATCGATCATATCTCTTAATCCGACCATTAGATTGCTCTGAAATTTTACGACGAATCTCATAATATATTTATATATATATTATTTTAAAATTTCAGAGCAATCAGAGAGTGTAATGACATTACAAGATTGATGATGACATTCTCTTAATATTATACATGTTCATAATTTTGTTCAGATAAATTATTTTATTGTGTCTTTTTTAAATTAAATTGCACAATTCTAAATAATTTTATTTTTGAATTTGAACTAAATTTTTTTTATAATTAATATATACATAAATCAATATAACCTCAAAACAATGTGTTGAAATGTTCCAAAACCAAAATATTTCGTTCTAATTGAAAAAACAAAACACCAACCGCAACGGAATTGACTATCTAAAGCACCCATTTCCCTTGTACAGGACATTACTCCTCAGAAAGAGCTTTTGTTCCAAATACCATCTGATTTTTAATGAATTTTGACTTTGGTTTCAGTCATGCAATGTTATTTAAAAAAATAAAATAAAAAATAATGGAGCTGCACGTTTAAATTCTGACTACCATCCGTGCTCCGTAACACGCGCTTTATCCATCGCCAGAAAAATTGAAAGAAATTCTCTTAAATTTTTTTCTTTAATTTCATGTCATGCATGGATCTACCGAGCACGTCTGATTACAAATATTATATATGTTGAAAGTACAATAACAGCATCAACGAAGCAGAGATAAGAATATTTAGCAGCACTGCTGTTGGTGGCTTGCTGAAACGTTTCCCGGCGGAATGAGACGGGGAAGGGGAGGAGGGAGGAGGAGTTGTGACATTTTCCACCGAGCAAAAGTAATTGCATCGGCTAGGACGAGCTATTCTGTATACACCACTGCTGGCTAAAATAAACATGTCTTTCCTGTTATCCTGACCGAAAGAGAATATGAATCCCAATGACGGGAAAGAACTCCCTGCTACGGTGGTGCATGGGATCGGAGCGCCGTGCGCACAGCTAGCAGGAAGCTTGGTGCTGGTGAAGTTCCCACTATCTTCCGGGTTCTCTGTTCCAGCCCATATTGCTCCAGCGTACAAATCCGAGAAAAGGTATCTGAAACCAAACATGGTTTGTCAGGGGAATGAAAAAACTCATTTAACTTCAATCAATCCCAAGAAGAGTACCAGGGTGACTAAATAATCAGAATCAAGTTTATTGATCACCTTCCATGCATGCATGGATCAGTCGTCGATCGATAGAAATGGCCTCCTGTAATTGACGCAGATCCTTCGCCGTTGTTTACTTCTGAGTGGTTGTATCCCATTACAGGAAAAATTGGATTTATGGAACTCGCAGATGTATTCCCCCCCGGTGCAGTTGGGGGATAGTACAGAGATGGACCCTCATAAACACGCCATCCGTAGTTACCACCCTTAGTAATGAGATCTACCTCTTCATATTCATCCTGTAAGATCAAGACCCTTCTCCTCTCATTAGTAATCTTACAAAAAGAAAATGGTTTTTCAAATCTGTTCTAGCTGAGAGGAGGAGGCCAGGCTAACCTGGCCAACATCAGCACAGAGAAAGTAAGAAGGCCTGTCTGCATCAAAAGTGCATCGCCATGGGATTTCGTAACCCTAGCGCCCAGATCTCAGGTTCCAATCCCTCGTCTTCAGAGAATGGATTATCTACAGGGACAGAGTAGTTTCCCCACAGGCCTCGGTCAGTGATCGTCTGGCCACCTGAAAAGTTACAGAAAATAGAGGAGATGACGCGATGGTAGATTCATAAAGAAAATATGGTGTAATGGCAACCAAAATGTCAAAATGCAATGCATCTATGATAAATGATGACAGCAGTAAATGAGATGTACTGTCAGAAGCTCAGCACAATTTGTCCGTGGTCATAAAATAAGAAACGAAAGATGCAAGCAAAAAAATATAATATAAGAACATGATGCATACAAAAATTGCATACAACTCTATCCTTATCTCAGAATTCGAAATGGATCACTAAGAGACATATTCCCCTTGATGGATCATTAACATATCTCCATTCGGAAGTCTTAAATCCTTTTTCGTCATGGTTTTCTCAAGAGCATCGAATAGAAGATTTGTAACCAAGAAAGGACTGAAGATAAACCATGAATGGCAGTGCTGAGCTCTTCTAGTGCAGTGTTAAGCTTTTCTGGGGTTTCCAAAGTTTAAACAACTTGCTTACTCTAATCAACAAACCAGTGGATGAAGTACTTCCACTTACAGAAAACTCAATCTGAAGCTCCCCTGTGTCCATGGGGGAAATCTCTATATGACAGCTCTGTTCAACTTACCCCACGAAGAGAGAATCTCCAACAACAAAAGCTAATATGAACTTAATTCTGTCAAGTTCTTGCACCCTTTCATCAGAAAAATATAGCTCTGACACCTGAACTGTACATATCGTTGGAATTGATGGTTTTTTTGCACATTGAAAGAAATGAACCCATTTCTTTTCATTTGTATCTGGCATTATCACAAGTAAGCGTGTCCATTATTATTAGTCAATATTCTGCAGTTTAATACCTGTACGTCCTTGAACTGACTATGCTTCTCATATTTCTTCGCAAGCATTGGTTTTTATTTTTCCTCAGAAACAATTCAGGTTATGGATACCAGATATAGAAAGATGTAGTTGGAGCATATTAAGTAGATTTTTCCTCCAATAAAAATAAAGTAGAAACTAAGATATCATCCTGGAGTGTGGAAGTCTATATTGTGTTGAAAACTATTTGGGGCTATAATCCCAATAGTGAACGTTTTTAAACCAATACTTACTTGGAATGTTGTCAATATCCAGCCTCATAATTTTTCCAAGCAATGATTTCTTGTTTTGTGAAAAATTGTAAGGATCACCTATACTTCCACCATCTCCCATCATAAAGTACAAATATCCATCTTCAGGTCCAAAAAGTATCTGACCACCATGATGGGCAGCAAATGGCAGACCCATGGTGAATATTCTTCTGACTTCCTGTGGTTGCACGCTTGTTGCCTGCAAATGAGGTCAAAATGATTATATATGAACTGTAGTGAGTGAAGAAAATAAATAAATAGAAAAACCCTTCAGATCTTTACCTGGGAAGGTTGCGATGAGGTACCATTTGCACTGAACTCTGCTATGATGCTGTGATACTGGCAAGGTTGAGCTCCATTCTCAGAGGGAAGCTTTGAAGGATCACAACCCATATGAGAGTTGCACGAACATCTTCCTGAACATTCTGGCCATTTTACCTTATCACAGTTAAAAGAAGCAAAGAATCGTCCATTTTGCTGAAAATTTGGATGAAATGCTATTCCCATCATCCCCAATTCAGTATCATAATATACCTCGTCGGTCAAATCTAGAAAAGGGTTTGATACATCAATCCCTAGAGTTTCTCCTGATCCCTCAGCAGGAACCGTAGCCAGCCAAATCTTACCCTGTTGGTTTGCCAAGAAGACACGGTTTGACCCGTCAGGATGAGCTACCATGTTAAGGTAGGATCCGTTCTCAATCTTCTCAAGGCAGATACCGCTAGGGGGGGACTTGGACTTTCAGAACTGTTTAGTGAAACTGGTCCGCCATCGAAACATACCGAACCATCACCAGAAGCTCCTCCAAATTCATCACAGAAAGCATCCCTTTGACTCCCATAATTCCGTCAGTCTGGAAGAAGAATTAACCACCGATCCAGCTTTGTCTTTTGTGAAAGGAGAATTTGATATGGATAAATTATGGCATTCATCCCAAACTTTTGAGCAAAAGTCTGTTGCAGCAAGGTGGGACTGGGATGAGTTTGCTAGAAACTGTGGAATTGCAAAGGACAGGAACTACTCGAGGAGCCGATCCAGTTCTATAAAGCTCTGCTGAAAATGGATCGCATCTCTGACAAAAATCAATGATTCAAAGCATGTAATTCAGTTCAAAGATGTCCTGAAATCTGCTACAGGTGCCTTAAACTGGAATGAATTTACATGTTTGGTTTCTATCCTAGCTAGACGTTAAAAGATCAGTCAGCCTCAGGCTGACAATGACATGGGGTGTCCAGACAAGGGCAACTCTACGACTTTCAAGAACAGATCATTGGATAAAAAAAAATCTTGTGCTTTGGATATCTCTATATCATGCAGTTTTCAACCAATGTTAACTGACTAATTAATTAAAAGTCCGATGAGTTTGTAATGCATTCAGTTCATCATTCTTTCATTCAACATGGACAGCAATTAGGCACCGACCATGGTTTCTTCAAGCATCGAGTGGGAAAAAAGATGAGAACATAACAGCCATTAGGTTGACAAACTTACTGAGCAGATTGTTGATTTCAGAAGAGAAGCACAGCCATAACCAGAAACATTCAATGATTTAAACTGTTTCTGCAACTCAACATCTTCGGTGGAGTTACAGCAAGCTCTTCCACTGTATTGACAGAAAGCAAGAGGTGATTTCGGGACGAAGGGAGACCCTAATTCAGAAAAAAAGGAAAGGGTCCAAATCAAAGAACAGAATCAAAATAACCATTATCAAATCATTGGAATTCAGAGGTAAACCAAAATGAAAACAGAAAAAGAAGAAGAAGAGAGTAAATAATACACAAGAACACTCACTTGAATCAGTACACAACGGATATGCAGAGCCATAACGAGTCAGAAGCAGTATGTTACAGAACGAAGAAGAAGAAGATAACGGAAGGAATTCCATCCATCTCTCAGATCAGGGAAGAATAGAAAGAAAAATCACATCATTACTAAAGAGTTGAAAAAACTACATGCCAGCACTATCGTCAAATATTTTAGACAACTGAACATCCAGATACAGACAGAATAAATACTTAAAAACTAGCACAATCGATCTCTGGTTATCATCAATTCATTGCAGAACCTTCACGTTCAATTATAAAACCAAGATATCTGTCTGGCTCTAGCAGACACTTGACAAAATCATGTTATTTTATTATGTGAATATATAAGCCTGGTTGACTTTGCTTGGATACTCGAAAACATTAACAAATGGTATTACAAAGAAAGTATATATCAAGTTGAGCATCAAAACAATAATATATAACAAGTGTTAGCTTTAATATTCTAATTCTAGACGCATGGAAACTTAAAACGCCAAAATTGCAAAGGTCAAGTTTAAACATGAATCAATACCCTATAAACTTCGATTTTGAAATTAATATTCGTGTGAAGAATGTCAACTGGATTCACCTTTCAAGTTGAGAGATTTGAAGGGACTATTTTTGGTTTGCTATCATGCCTGTCGTATATGTTACATGATAAATTTATTATATTTTATATTTTATTACTATTTATTATGTCGTTAAAGTATAATTCTGTTTAGAAATTAATTTAGGGTTCAATTGAAGGGTTTAATTATACTTTAATGGAGTCAAATTAATTATATTAAGGACTTAATTGGTGAAAAATTAAGTTTGACATACTAATTCGGTTTAAATTGACAAGATTGGAGATTTTGGAAACCGAATTTAATATTTGCCAAGTCTATTTGATGAGAGTAGGGGCGAGATTGAAGAAAATTGAAAGTTTAGTGGTCAATTAAGGGTCAAATTGTATCAATTTGAGACCTAAGACCAAAGTAAAAAAGACTCGTAAATTGGAGGTTGCTATTGAAGCTTTGGCGAGGATAAAATTGCATATAATTAAAACTTTAAGGTCAATTAGGAGCATAATTAGAATAATTATAAATTGAGGAACCAATTATACTTGTCAAAATGACTTCATTCTGCAAAACTCGAAGGCAACCAATGCTAGATTCTATATCTTGATCTGAACAATATAGGCACACCATCGTCTTCATCATTGCAGAAGTAGAAGAGATGACCTGCAAACACCATAATCTGCATGCAACGATTAGATGAAGAGTCACCATGTCTCTATAAATACATGCAAGCAACGAACAAAGAGGAGAAAGGAAGGAAAGATAGAAAAAAGAAAAGGATGAAGAATGAGAGGATATCACGATAAACACATAAATATAGATATTTGAAACAAGTTAACAATGAGAAACCTCTCTGCACCACCAGCAGCTCTTTCCTCTCCTCATCGTTGGCAGCAACTCCTTCCTCTCCTCATTGTCAGCAGCAGATCCTTCATATCCTCACGTCAGTAGTAGTACCAATAGCTCCTTCCTCTCCTGATCATCATTGACAACAACTCTTTCCTCTCTTCATCGTTAGCGGCAATTCTTCCCCAATGTTGGCTGCTTCAGTCACTTTCACTTCGCCCGACGGCCAACCAACAAAAACCTCTTGGCACCACTAGCAGCTTCTTCTTCTCCTTTAGCGGCAACGACAACAACCTTTTCTTCTCCTCTGACGATAGAAACAGCGACAACATCACTTCTTCTCTCCACTGCATCAAACTTCCTCCTCTCCCTACAGCCTCCATCGGCCACCATTCTCTCCACCAACACCCCCTACGACATTGATTTGACCTCCTCTACACCACATCAGTAACAGCTCAGCCATCTCCCGCCATCCTCCAATGCACCTGTTACTGTTCACCACAAGTGAACAATAAGCAGCGGTTGGGCTAGACGCAACATGCAGCCCACCCACTGAAAATAATGGGTTGTTTCAGCCCATCTGAGCTGGGCAGCCTAGCCCTAAAAAAATGGGTCATTTTTGGCCCATCTGGTTGGGTAGTCCAACCCAAAAAAAAAAGATGCTTTTAAAATAAAACAAAAAAAATATATATGTTTTCGTGCATGCGGCCAAATTCTAAAAAAAATCTAAACATATTTTCGCAAAACAAATGCATCTTTTCTCATCTTTTAAAATGAAAAATGGGATAACATAACCAGTTTATGATTATCCGTTAGATTATAGCTAAAATATCAAAAAACTTTCACCAAGTATCTTGTTTATTTTTTTTTAATTGTAAACTTTAATTATTGGGGTGTAAACTTTCATTGTAAAGTACATCCTTATATATTAAAAAGACAATAAATGCAGTGTTAAAATTCAGACCTTAGAGCAATTAGGTTTTCGACCCAATGAGGAAGAAACTCTCTCATGAAAAGAGATATACTTCGAGAATTAAAAAAAAACCAAGAAATAAAAATCTGACTTGGAAAAAAACAATCAAACAACAATGCAGCTTACCTTAAGTAAAGTACACTATGGTGATGCATCTTCTCCTTGCACAACAAGTCCATTTATACCAATGTGTTTCTTAATGCTCTTAATACTAGGTGGCGACTCCTAAAAAATATAATCATAATTTTATGGTTATAAAAAACCTTTTTTCTACGGACCTCCATCGTCTCCAGGGATGGCCGCAAGAAAGTAGAAAAAAACATCATCGCTACAGTGCATATGAAATTTGATACGTGTATCATGTAGGTATGTAATATCTATAGTTTAAAGATATTTTTTATTTTTATTTTTAACTTGTTATCAATTTGGAATAACAATGATAGACAATATCTAATATTGTTATTACCATACAAATCCTCAAGTAAACGTTTTAGCCAATGACTAGATAGCTTGTTCTCGTTATGCTATAGGTCAGGTCAAATTCTTTTTTTTCCTTTAACATTTGATTTACTAGTAATTGAGCTTTAATTTACTTTTTTTCACTTTATAAAGTTATCCCATTCTCATTCAATTACTGCTTTGTTATTAAAATAAGATTATTAAAATGTCTTAAGAATATTTAGAGTGTATGTTTTTATAATATTAATAGGCATTCATTTTTCTCGATTGGTTGTTGGCCTTATTTTCTTATTGTTGTTTGCTTTTTATCATATTATTAAATTAACAAAATCATTTAAATCAATGATTAGGATCCAAAGATTTTCTTGCTCTTTTAAAAATGTTATCATTGCATAAGCATTCTTTTCTAACTCAATTTAGAAAAAAGAAAAAAAAAGTTGATTCAAATTAGTATGCCAAATTTACAGCATGATTATGAGATCAAGATAGCCTTATACAGAAGAAATTGAATAAAATATTAGATGTCAACTCTCAAACAAACTAAAGGATGAAATGTGAAACAATTTAAAAAAAATAAATCAAGTGAACTCAAGTTTACTCGACTAAATTGCAATCTAGGATATGAGATCAGGATAACCGTATAGAAAGAAAAATCAAAACAATCGTGAAGCTCAAGACTTAATAATCTAATATCAAAGGATGAAATTAAAAAGAATCAATTTTAAAAGAAGAAATGTCCAAAAAAACATGAATCACCCTAAGTTAACTTGACCGTGGATATGAGATCTAGATAACCCCATTAAAGGAAAAAAAAAACATGAATCTCAAGGCCTGGTAATCTAATATTGAAGGATAAAATTGTTCAATATTGAAGGATTCTTAAAGAGTGAAATATTGTTTTAACTCATGTTGTCATAACAAATCACTAGTATTTTTTTATTAACACGTAAAATAATTTACCTTCAATTTGTTTGAATTTTATAAGAGCTTAAAAGGTATATCTAATTCAAAACTCCATCTTATAAATACATGTTAGTTAAGAAACTCTTTTATTGATTGAAGATTCAATTTGGTCATGATCCAAAATTTAAACACAAAGATGTTGACTAGAACCATCAAGACTAGAAGCAACTCATATTTTGTTTTTGTCTTTATTTTTATAAGTCTTATTTCATTCACAGCAACATTCAAGTTATTTAATTTGTACTACATGCATTTAGGTTTGATTTTGTAAGGGGGACCATGGGATCTAGACAACAACCAAGGACTACTAGTTAAGTGTTTGTAGCAGGTAGGTCTCCAAACTTATGATTTTATATTTATCATTAAAATTGTAAGTAAGTTAGAAATTAAACCTAGTAGTTATGCATATGAATCTGATTATGGTAGCCATGTTATGGAAAAACAATTAATGCATTATCCGGGTTTTTGGATAGGTAATGGTATCATTGGAAGTGTAATGTGATTGGTTGATAACTTAGGATCTCATGGTGAAAAACAATTCCTAGAAATTTTAATTATACGTGTGTTACTCTGAAAATTAGGAATGCTACACATATCAATAAGAGTTTTTAATAATAAAAATTAAGAGAATATTTTTCTAAAAAATAATAACAAATATATGTAAGAAGTCATGGAGTTATAGGTGAGAAGAGATTCATCCTCGGTCATGAATATTGATGGATTCTTGAACAGTGAAATATTGCTTTAACTCGTATTCTCATAACAAATTACTTAAATTTTTTTTATTAACACGTAAAATAATTTACCTTCAATTCGGTTATAGAAGTTAAAAGGTACATCTCAGTCAAACCTTCATCCTATAAAATAAACTTTTTAATGAAATTCGTTGATTGCTTGAAGATTCGATCTCCCGGTCAAAATTTAGAGCGCGAAGATGTTGACCAGAAGCACCAAGACCAGAAGCAACTCAGTAATTCACTGAAATACAAATCCTAATCGTTTCTCCTACTAACAACCGGATTCTTCCTCCGCCTTTCCTTCACATATATCGACAAACTCTTATTGTATCTTCTTGGTCAGCAAAAACTGTAAAATCCTAATTTTTTATTTATTTTTCCATGTCCTCTTCCATTGACGACGGCAGTATTGAATTTATTTTAAAACCCCTCTCTCTGATCCTTGATGCTCGTACCGAGAAGAGGAAGTCCCGTTTGGCTTTAATTTCCGAGTCATGGAGTTCTTCAACCAGGCCAGAGCAGTGAGGCTCAAGAGTCTCCATGACAGGTACCTTGCAGCGGATGAGGATGGAGAAACGGTGCGGCAGAGCCGCGACGGATCATCAGGAGGAGCCCGGTGGACAGTGGAGATTATTCCAGGCAACAACCATCATATCCGACTGAAAAGCTGCTATGGAAAGTATCTTACAGCCTCGGAGGAGCCATTCTTGCTGGGCATGGCCGGGAGAAAAGTGATACAGGACATGCCGGAATCTGTGAACGACGCTGCGGTTGATTGGGAACCGAGAACTGAAGGGTTTCTTGTCAAGTTGAAGACGAGAAGAGGGAAGTTCTTGCGAGCCAATGGACGCTTGCCACCATGGAATAACTCGGTCACCCATGGCATCCCGCATAGGAATGTAACACAGGATTGGTTGCTGTGGGAGGTGGATGTGATGGACATTCTGAAAACTAATTCACAGGATTATATATCACCTGCTTCTTCTTCATTTGGGTTGCAGTTATATGGTGCTTCACCGTGTTCGAATATAGGCTCCCAGTTGGTCGTTAGTTTTTTTTGCGGTGGACTTTCTACTGCAAGAGAGGTATGGATTTTAATTATTTTCCTCTTTATTTATTTATTTATGCACTATATTTACACTCCTCTGTGTGATATTATATTATTTCATCTTTAAAATTGAATTCTTGTTCTTCTGGGAGCTGTTTGGTACTTAGTTTGAAAATATTTTATTTTAAATTATTTTTTTTTATATTCTTATGTTATTTTGATTGGCTAATGTTAAAAATAATTTTTAAAAATAAAAAAATATATTATTATGATATATTTATTAACAAAAAAAACATTTGAAAAGAAAACCTCATTTGCATTCCTAAACAGCCACCTTGATGCTTGTTTGTCATTATATTTTGAAAAAATAAAAAAATAAAATTAAAATAGGTTTATTTCAACCCAGATCCCAGCCTACCTATATTGACCCCCCCACCCGCCCCCACTATACTAATCATTTCTTTCAGCTAGTCCTCTCTTTTCTAAATTACATCAATTTGATCCCTTAAGAACAGGTTCATATATCACTTCTATTTTCTAGAAAATATTTTCTAAGAGATAACAACAACACACCTCTAGAAATTTTGTTTCTCTAACAAAGCTACTCCAATATTAGCACCCTAAAAATTATATTTAGTAAATCTCCTAGTTTTTTGCAACCCTCCCATTCCCCAGAAACCGCTAAGAGTTGAGACGTAAATTTAAAACCATTAGCCGCTTCGATGTATGAACTTGGAGACAAAGACGTTAATTGCTTGTTATTTTTCATTTCTCTGTATATACATGCCTTTGATTCAGACAAATTATATTGATTGATTGATTGATCGATCCAGAGTGCCATGGATATTTTTGAAAAAGCAAACTCTGTTCGTCTTCGGAGTCACCATGACAAGTATCTTACCGCAGATGATGACGAAGAGACCGTCAGCCAAGAGCGCAATGGGACAGTAAAAAACGCGAAATGGACGGTGGAGATTGTCGGCCACAGCAATGTTATACGTTTGAAAAGCTGTTTTGGGAAGTACTTGACAGCCAGCAACCTGCCCTTCTTTCTAGGAATGACGGGCAAGAAAGTGCTGCAAACTTCGCCTGAGCGATTGGATTCTTCTGTGGAATGGGAGCCTGTCAGGGAGGGCGTCCAGGTGAGGTTCAGGACGCGGTACGGGCAGTATTTACGCGCAAATGGAGGCGTACCACCGTGGAGAAATCATATAACACATGATATTCCTCTTAGAACTTCGACGCAGGATTGGATTCTGTGGGATGTGGACGTTGTGCAGATAAGAGTTCCAGATCCCGCTCCTCCGCCATTGCAGCGGCGGCAGCAGCAGCAACCACCCAGTGATCAAAGTGAAACGGCACCGGATTCCGAGCCTGGTTCACCAACGTCCCCCAAATTGACAAGCCAAGAAGAGGTTGATCACTCAATGGAACGTCGTCCCTTCGTTTTTATAGATTTGATTGTTCAGTGCATGCCTTAATCCAGGATTTTTGTTCATATATGCATGCAGCCCGATGATTCTTTCCGAGGCTCGCCGGTGAAAAACGAAGGCAGGGTCATACATTACCGCGTGGCTGTTCATGAAGATGGCAACGCCGACGAAAACGAAGAACTTTCCTTCACGTTTAAGGGATGTATGGTGGAGGAATTGAAGAACAAGCTGGAAGAAGAGACAGGACTGGTTGGCATCCAAGTTTGCTCCAGGAATCCATTGAATGGGAAGTTCTATCCCCTTCGTTTACATCTTCCACCAAACAACACAGAAATGCATGTTGTTGTCGTTCCCTCAGCATCAGGGAGAGGTTAGTTATAATATCCTGAAGATTGTCAGCTGCATGTACGTAAGTCATCAAACTACAATCTCTAGCGTTCATAACATTTAATTGATTCTTCTGGTTAATATGTAATTACCAATAAAACACAAAATTTGAACAACCGAATTTTCCCAAGACCAGATTTTTTAAGATTTTCTGCTCCAGGAATTAAATATCATATTGGGTGACGATGAAGATTAGGGTGTCATGAGAATATGGCAATTTGGTCTTCGTCTTGTCGTAAGATAAAGTGTTTGTTTAAGAATATAGTTGATGATAGTAGATGATAAATCGACAATGCTACCTAGTAACTGTTCCTTGTGGACGAAAATGTTACTTCTTGTAATTATAATGTTTTTGGTATTGCGGTTGTTTCTATGACTCTATTTTGAAAAAAAACAGTTTTAAAAAAAAACCATTTTTATTGGGTTTTATTCAATAACGTTAAATGTTTAGTTAAAATTGTGATTGATATTAAGAAACCATCTCACTTAAAAGTTTAAGCTATTAAGTAAAGTCCCAGAATATGATTTATATTATTCTCTAACACACCCCTTCAAGTAAAAACTCTTTGGGCTTGAAACTTGCACAGATTCACACTACCTTATGCTTGATTTTTATCAAATAAAATAAGAGAGGTGAGATTTGAACTTATGACCGTTGGATCAATAAGGCTCTGATACCATGTTAAGGAACCATCTCAACTAAAACTTTTTAGGTGAGATAGTTCCTAACAATTGAAATTGAGGTTGAATAAAAAGCAATATCATGTGTTTGGTTAATATATTTTTTATATTGAGGTTTGGTTGTAAAATTACTTGGAAAGACACAAATACAATATATATATATATATATATATATATGTGTGTGTGTGTGTGTGTGTGTGTGTGTGTGTGTGTGTGTGTCATGATTCGCTTTCAAAATAATGAAGATCTATAATTATTATTGCATACGAACATTAATAACCCTTACACATGAAAGATTTGTTTGCTATTGTCCCATCGGACTATTTGCAATTTATCACGTACAAAATCCACACGTGAAGGCCTTTACAATTCTTGGCTATCTGCGCGAGCTATAATATCTGGTAAAAAATCATCTGGGATAAAATTGGGATTAACATCATATTAAAAAAAAATAACATCATCTTGTGATCTCCTTCTAATATAGTTATGTAGTGCCATAGATGCAACTACAATCTCAACTTGTGTTTTATATGGATAATTTAACATGTTTTGTAAAATTCTCCACCTTTATTTTCATACTTTAAAAAAAAATGTTCTATCACGTTAGGTAGTGATAAGTGTGCATGATTAAATGCTTTTTCTCGACCACTTGGTTGTCCACAACGCTGAGAATCTTGTAAGTTATACCTCTTATTTTTATAAGGACCTAAATACTCATAATCATTGGGATATTCGGTATCAAGCAAATAATATTTTCCTGAAAATACGAACAACATGCAATTTTTTTTATTAAATCAATAACAAAAGAAAAATATTAATTAACTTAAACTATCACTTCTTCAAGAAATAGTAAATCACAACCTTTCAGTGGTTTTGAAAATTTTATATTCCTATTGTCAATAGCCTCAAGAAAAATATGTGTATCGTGTGCACTACCTTCCCATCTTATCCATACAAATATGATTAGCATGTCAAAACTACATGTATCCATAATGTTATGTTGGGGCACGAACATGTATGTCATCAATTACACAAACACAATTCTACATGAAAACAATTCAGTGTAAGTATAAAAAATATTAAAAAAAACTTATTTTATTTTAAATAATATATAATAAAAAAAGATTTTACCTTGAAATGTTGTGTATATCTCGAATTCTTCATAATTTCTATTGGGATGTTGATAAATTCTGGATATACTGGTTTGATGACTTTTACAGCAAACAAACATAATAATTTAAGGACTTCTTTTATACATCTACCAACAGTTTCTCCTGAATGTTGAAATCTTTCTTGAACTTCTTGATTTGACGCCCCCACTTTTATTGTAAATAGAAACATTCATACCTTTTCAATAAGGTTCATCCTTCTTGAAGGTTTTAAGTCATAATGTGTTTCTAAATCATTACACAACTCAACAAAGTGTTTGTGTCCATCCAAAGCATGTTAACACAACATTTCCAATGACCTCATTCAACCAACGCACCCTTGTTTTGTATGAAATCATACATGGTTATTTATGCATATAACTAATATAAAACATGTTTATAGCTCTAAACTTGCATATAATTAGTTTTTGCGTATCAAACTATCTTCTTAAAAAAATTCATCACCATCATCGTTGTTGTTTTGTTGTTTCCATCATCAGCGTTTCCATCATCACCATATGATCCAGTTACCTTCACAACCATAATAATTAATGTGTTCTACAACATGGTTCATAATATTTTTATAGTCACCGTCAGAATCTTCGTTAAATATAACATTAAATTATGAATCATTTATATATTTCATTACATATAAATACAACAAAATGATAAGTGTTGAAAAAAAACAAAAATTAAAGTAAAGTATATTAAAAAAATCAAATACTTTAGAAGAATAATTCTATCAAACCTGTCAAGACCACAAAATGTTTTGCTTGCTTGTAACATGATCAATTTTGATATTTATTCAAAAGATAGTTATTGTCATTGGTATACATAATATTCCTCCTTATATAGAAAAAATTGAATTATGTCTTGCATAAATAATTTCAAGTTGTTGACATTATTGAAATATGCTTATTTACATATCTTTTATGCATATTATGCTCCAAATATAATTGAATGTACTCTCAAATCCTTCTTGTTATTTTCACATGGTTTCTTACAAAGTATCAGTACTCCTCGACTATTCATATAAATTCAATGCCTTACATTGTTTGTTCTTTCTATGTTATTGAAGTTTATATATTTCCTCATATATTTTGATATGTATCTATTATTCATCTTTGCATTGTTTTTGTCCTTTCTTAATTATTGAAGATTTTATGTCCTTGCATTTTTTATTCTTTCTCAAATATTCAAAATTTCATGTCCTTACATTTGTTTTTCTTTTTACATTGATGTATGACCAGTTACCTTTGTCAATATTTTTAATTTAAACAATATCATCTGCTTCATTTTTCAAATATGAGTGATAGAGTTATTAACTTTTTAACTGTTTTTTCATTGATTTATAGAAACAAACATTCATAAAAATAAATGTATTATATATTTATGGTAAATAATAATATTCAAACATAATATTATATGTTTGCAATAAATTAGAGCATGTTTCATGTATGCATCAATACGATATTTGTCAAAGAAAAAAATATTTTTCAACAACTAAAATTTCTTAAATTACAATCTGAATAAAGGCAAATACAGAACTGGACATTCAAATAACTCACTTAAAAAGTTCATAATTATAATAACACTTATTAAATTAAAATAAAATAAAAACAATTGAAATATATATATATGCCCACATCTCACAATTTCTAAACAAATATGTTTGGGATGCTGGAAAAAAAAATGTTGCCTCATAGTTTGTCTACTTTTTTACCAATATATAAGGAAATGTTAGGTTGATCTATCTACAAATTTTGTTTTAGGTTTACCTAGATCAACATAGGGTAGGGATTATATTTTTATGGTTATGGATTGGTTTTCTAAGATGACACATTTTATTTCTTGTCATAAAATCAATTATGCAACTAATTTAGCAAATTTATTAATTATTTTTGAAAGGTTTTGTGGGGTAAATCAGGATTAAAATTGTTATTTTTTACTATTTTCCATCCACAAATAGATGGTGAAACTAAAATAGTTAATAAACTTTGACTACATTGTTAATAACTATCATCATTTTTTTTGAAGAATTGAGAAAATTATTTATTGTTTATTTAGTTTGTATTTAATAGAAATGTGTATTCTATTATTGATTATTCATGTTTGAAATGCTTTAACTCGATTGGATTATATTCTATTATTATGACTTACATGCTTAACTCTTTTGGATTATATTCCTGTATTTATTGATGAAATAGTGTTAGTCTTAGTGGCAATAAAAGGTTGAGGTATGGTATGATTTTTTTTTTTAAAAAAAATCAATATGCATTCAAAGCTAATAAACATTGAAAAATGTTATCTTTAAACTAGGTGATTAAATTTGGATGCATATGCGAAACAAGAGGTCTCGTAAACGTATGAAGTCTAAGTTTATACTAATAGGTGATGGTCAATTCCAAATCCTTGAAAGAATTAATAACAATTCTTACAAAATAGATCTATCAATTCAGAATGGTGTTAAAGCATTCATATTTATGCTCTGTATAGAGGCTTTTTAGTTATATTACATAACATGTTTGCATTTCATCTTAAGCATTATTTCTCTCTAGATAACTTGCCATTCAAGTATAATGAACAATATTTGCTATATATAATGAGTAGTGTAACACTCTTCAACTATTATTGTTTCATTTTATATAGATTGTAATTGGTTTTCAATAGTAAATATCACTTATATTGCCCAAACTTAAAGTTTGCCTAGTTGGAGAAACAAGAGAGATTGAATAATAACAAACTAAGGAACTCGCTTGAAATTCAAAATCTAAGAATCACAATTTAATTATTTTTCATATCTAAAGTGAATCCATTTAAGAAAATAACCCAAATTATAATATTTAACAAGTTTTACTGATTTTTTTAAATCATTTGAGAAAAAGACCTAACTTGCATGACATAATAGTCAAAATGCAAATTATAAATTTGAAAAGGTGTGTTAAAAAATGGATTGCTTACCTTGAAAATGTGAAATAAAGGTGTGAAAGGAGAAAAGAAGGTGTGGAATTGGGTTGATGGCTAGATATGTTAATGGTGGATTTAACCAGAGAAATTGGTTTTGAGAAAATATACAATGAGATGTTTTTTCTTAGAAGGACATGGTAGTGGTAGCTAGTGTGAGTTCAATATTTGAACAATAGAATGAGATGTTTTATTCTAACCTACTTCAAGAATTCTTAATGTTAAATGACTATTTGTTATTATTTAATCCAAATATTTTATATAAAAAAGTCATTTTACTATTCAAAATCTACATATGCACTAATTTCTTATGATTTTGATCTTTATAAATTTTTGTTGTTAGAGGATTATAGAAAACATAAAATTGAAATGGACGATAAGAAGATAGATTTTTTTTTAAAAGATATTATTTGCTTCATAATAAGAGAAAACAAAAGCAAACATGAATAAACGTTCATAAAATGAGAAATGATTATTATTATGTAAGAACTTTTATTGAAATATTAATGAGAAGGTGAGAGAATAATGTTATATATACAACAAACATGTCTTTATATTTGGTCGAATATTATAAGAAGCGTCAAATGGAGATCTAGCTAAATGACATAATAATGGTTTTAATTAGTATGCAATGTTTAAATTTTCATTTTTTTTCTTAAATGTATGCATTTTATTTTTATTATTTTTAATTTATACTATAACAAAAGAATTAACTTTTAAATATGCTTTTAAATAATTAAAAAAACTCATTAGTATAATTTGAAAGCAATAAACAACATGAAATAACATTCAATTGAATATTAATCTCACATGTATTTTGAATAGTAAAAATAATAAATATTCTTAATTTTATATTTTAAAGGGTATATATATGTGATTACATTATTTAGAGAATAAATTTTTAGCTACAAAATAAGAAGCATGGGTGTGAATGCTTATAATGCTTATTTTAATGTTTTATGATCTCTTTTTGTTTTATGCATATGATGATTTGAGGTTCAATCTCTTTGAAGATAAAGAGAATGATATGATCTAAATTGCACAAAACAATCCATTAAAACAATATCAAGGGAAAAGAAGCTTAAAAATGCATTCAATAGGCTTATTCAAAGTATTTGGACCAAAATAAATTACAATTCGACCGCAAATTCAACAAGTGATGATCAACAACTTAAAAATCTTAGTTAATTTTATATATGTACAAGAGAGACTCGATCAATCTACTTATTAAGCTAATTAATTTTGGCATTAGAGACAATTTTGAGGTTGTTTTTTATAATACATAGTTTTATGCTAACTAGCATTATTTTTTATCCTATTATTTGATTAGGCTAAAATTTTATCAGAACATTCTAGAAGTCTTGTTTTATATTGTGTTAAAATTGCAGCCTAATCAAAATCCAAAAAGGCCTTGTGATAAGGTTTAGAAGTTATTATACAAGAATTATATTAGTTTTCTAGTTTATATATATATATATATATATATATATATACACTTTGATTTCAAAATAACCTTGTTATGTGAATATAAGAGGATTCTCATGTGTTTGGTTTTTCATTAAACTACTTTGACTTGTCAAATAATTTAAAATTTTTATGATGTCTTCCATGTTTTCTTGTCGATATCTCTTCATAAATGTTGAGTGAGTGTTTGGTTTCTTTAGTCGTGGTACCTCGTTATAAATTATTTTTATATCAAGTTTAATCACAAATCTAAATTTAATTTTTTTGAGAATGATCAATTTAACTACAAATTTTTAAATCTTTATATCCAGAAGTACATACACCAACACAACAATTCATAACAAACAATTTAATATGTTTAAGATATATATAATATAATAAAACAATAATAGAACTACACAACACAAATAACATTCCATAGATTTGCATACAAATGTTTTTTAGATAATGGAATTATAAAGAACTTGTATTTTTTTTTCTATTTGAGTATCAACTTCATTGTTTATTTTTAAATTTAAGTACTTGTATGTTTATAAATTTCCTTGGTTTATATAATATATGGATATGATCCAGATTTCATTCAAGTTTGATAAAAAAAAAACTAAAATTACTCGACCATTAAAAAATACAATCATTTTAACTTGGATAAAAAAATAGATAGAAATATTATCACTGTATAATCTGACCTAAATTGACCTGGAAACTAGCTTATTATTATTACAATGATAAAATAAATAAGACTGCGTCGTTTTATGGTAGAGACACAATAGCACCAATCCCTATTTCCCTTCTTCCCGTGACCTTCTTCCATCCCACCTCCTCTGATATGTGCTAAAAAAAACCCGTAACTCAGCGAGCCCGATTCTCCCAATCGATTCCTCGACGCTGCTCGCAGGTAAATATGTGTCTAATACAATGCACTACCTGAAATTGAATTGAAGAAACCAAATGTGAGTTTTGAGTGATACGGCTACTTAGTACTGTAACATATGATTTGTGTCTTTTCATTTGAACCATTGATTAAGTCTTCAAGTAAAAGCAAAAAAAAACCTTGACGCAATGCCTCTGATGTAGCGGAACTCTCATTTCTACCTTGTAATTTAAACTAGAAACGTTATAAGCTTTATGTCAAGTTGTATTCTCTTATTTTATATAACCATTACAAATCAGAAGCTGAGTGGGTTTAGCTGTATAGGAGTTTTTATACAGAGAAATAAACTCAGTTTGGTTTTTGGGCAGCAGAAGAACACAAGAATGACATCAACTGGGCAGTCACAGTCACTAAAAAGAAGGGATGCCCCGGTAACAAGAGGAGGGGATCAGCTAACTCTAACTCCTTTAGGTGCTGGAAATGAAGTGGGTCGATCCTGTGTTTACATGTCATTTAAAGGCAAGACTGTGTTGGTATTGCATCCCTCCCTCCTTCCCTCGACGTATTTTGTTGTTTTTTCAATTATGCCATCTTATACTAATTTACTAGTGGTCATTTGGTTTCTCCATGCTTGATCAATTCAATTAATGTATTTTGCCTATTAATTTATGTTGTCGAATTATGCCAATGGTAGTTTGATTGTGGAATTCATCCGGCTTATTCGGGTATGGCTGCTTTGCCTTACTTCGATGAGATTGACCCTTCCACTATTGACGTGCTTCTCATTACACAGTATGTTTTTTCTTCACCTTCTCTTGCTAATTCTCCTTGCTTGGCTATTGTATATTTGTGTATTGATTTTCCATTCCACGAGGCAATATTTTGTTTCTCCTATTAGTTTCATAAATGCTAGCTTTTTCTCTCACTGAATGCTCCTTTGATTTGTCCTTGCTTGCTTTCTTGTTTGTTCATTTCTTGTCAAAAGGATACTTTGAAGAGATATTTCCTATGATGATGTAGTAAGATTACATGAAATTTTAGCTGCGAGAGATCAACTTGTCCAAGGAAGAATATGCAGTTGTTTCAGAATTAGAGAACATTCAGCTCAGAAGTCAGATATACAAGTATTGAGAAAGTTAATGTTAGGTTTGGGAAGATTTTATTGTGTGACAATACAAGCTGGGAAGGAGTTTAAATATCCTGAGAAAACCCACATGATGCTTACGTGCTTGAACTTGCATTATTAGGGCCATTTGACTGGCAGTGGCTAGGTTCTATTCTTAGTTCCCTCATCAGTAGAAGTTAGCAAGTCTGTTATAATGCTGGACTTGATGATAATATAAACTGAAACAGTGATATTTAAACTTGATGCCTTGTCAACAAGAGAGGGCAGTCTGAACTTTCTTACCTCCATAAAAAAGTATCATTAGTACTCTTGGCTGCTGGGAACTTTTTTCTCTTAACCTGATCTACGTTGTTGTAGAGAAGTATACATGCAATGAGATGTCTGATAAAGTGTTGCTGGAATTTGAAGTGTTATAGACTCGTGATATTGATATTTTAATTATTCACATGTTCCATGCTGCAAGAAGAAGATGAGTGATCTTCTAAGTAGGTTTGTGCTTGTGAGGTTTATTTGCTTATAATGGGAACCACTATAGAACAGCGCTGAAAATGCATGCCATTGGGGGAGTGAAAACAACCGATTTTCCAGCTGAAGAAATCATTCAGGAAAATCTTGATTATCTATACTATATTTCTAGTAATTAATTATGTTAAATATTAATGTGATTGCATATCATTCAATTATTCAAACATTGAGAATATTGAAAAATTATTGTATCACATTAATATTTAACATAATTAATTACTAGAAATAAATTATATTCTTTAACTGTTTTCCTTTCTTGCTGAACACTTTATGATATTTATCATGCAATTATTCAAACAATGAGAACATCGAAAAATTATTGTATCACATTGGTTGGGAATAAATGTGATCCATTGGCTGAAATTTCGTTTAAGGTGTCACGAAACTCTACCTAGTTTCTACTTTCTATTTATTACCTCCTTTCTAATTGTTCATAATGATTGAGAAATATTTCTGATGCATTAATGAAAGTCATAAGGGCCTCTTGGATTATTATTTTTAACAAATAAAAGTGATATCGTGTTTTCTATATTTGTTCATTTTAGTTTGTCATCTGTCATTACTTTTTCAACCAAAATGTTTAGGCCTCTCTAGTTTTTCTCTTCATTCATTGTGAGTGATGCTTTCTGGTTGCAGCTTTCACTTGGATCATGCTGCATCCCTACCTTATTTTCTTGAGAAGGTTTGTTTTTACTGAGTTGTACAAAGTTATTGCATTTATCTTTCACTAGGATCAATCTAACATGTTCACTCTTTATTAGACCACATTCAAAGGTCGAGTTTTCATGACTCATGCGACAAAGGCTATCTACAAGTTGCTTTTGACTGATTATGTAAAAGTGAGCAAAGTTTCAGTGGAAGATATGTTGTTTGATGAGAAAGACATAAACCGCTCAATGGATATAATTGAGGTTTGTGCTTACAATTTTTTGCATTTTTTTGTTTACATCTATCTGCAGCCTTTTTGTTTGTCCAGAAATTTGATCCACTTTGTGCTTCCTTCTAGGCAATAGCTTGAAAGTATTTTTGAATATTAGATTTTTCTTGCCGTGATGTTGTGGTCCCGAAGTCAGGGGATTTGGGATTCAGCTTATTGGTTATTCTTCTTTGTCACCTCGTATCCATGTTGAATTAATTTTGCTCTAGATGAAAGGTCTGCATTTGTCTTCTGGGATTTGAAGTGTTTCAATCTTGCATTTGATATTATGAATTTTGCTCTATGGATCTCTTACCTTTCAGTCTGTTTGAGTTTGCCATTGTTAGTTGATAGCTTCTCATTTGAGGCTTATAGGTTTCACATGGAAATTTAGGACCAATTTCTGTGCATCTGATAATTAAGTTGTGCCTTTCTAATTCCAGTACCGATCAATCTAAGTTCATTACACACTTAAGCTGCATTTAGAATACTCAATATCCTGATAAAAGTAAAGAGCATAATCAAGTTGTTGAGGTTTTTTTGAACTATGAAAGTTTGGGTCATATTATAGCAAGTTCCATCTAAAAGATTACAGTAATTGAAAAAATAAAATAGTAAAGAGAATAAAGATAAAGGAATATTTTGTCAGCCAAGTGTGAACCTTCTGGTAGGCATGCAGGGCCCCTGCCCTAGTACAGTTAAGCAGAAAGGTTCAGTAACAACTTGATGAGAATTTATTTGTTTATTCCCATGTTTGCTCAAAGAAAGGGTGCTTCTTCCAAAATGGTAGCTGCTTATCTTTTTCTTAATATAATATCTCTTTTAGGTAAGCATTATAAGCCTGGCATTCTAGCTGATAAATCTGTCCGTTTCTGATCCATATAAGGTAATGTGGGATGATTAAAAGATGTTTTCACAATTATGAAATAAAAAAGAGTAGGTATATAATTTTGGTAGCATTCTTAAAATACAATCATATTGAACCAATTCAAAGTGAGGATTTATTTTTTCTTTTGATTTTTTTCCATCTTTCCTTGTAGCACAATCACGATCCATGGGTGCAATTGGTCAAGACCAATGAGAGGTTACAGCATATCGCTTTTATATATTTTTTTCTTCTATCAATACACGGGCTCTTAATCCTAATCCCTAACACTGTTGACGATGTTGGGTGCATGTGTTTGCTTTTTTGTCATTCTGTCTGATCAGATCTGCTGTTGTTTGCCAGGTCTTATTTTCCTAATGATGTTGTTACCTGTAATGTTCCTTTGTCATCCTCTGTTTAACTTAAGAATCCTTCATTTCATTAATGATTTATGTGATTGCAGGTTATTGACTTCCATCAGACTGTGGATGTTAATGGCATTAAATTTTGGTGCTACACTGCTGGCCATGTCCTTGGTGCTGCCATGTTCATGGTAGATATCGCCGGTGTTCGAGTGCTCTATACTGGAGACTATTCACGCGAAGAAGATCGACATCTTCGAGCTGCTGAGATGCCACAATTCTCTCCTGACATATGCATAATTGAATCTACCTATGGTGTCCAACTCCATCAACCTAGACACCTACGGGAGAAGCGCTTCACTGATGTTATCCATTCCACCCTCTCTCAAGGTGGTCGTGTTCTAATTCCAGCATTTGCCCTCGGCCGAGCTCAGGAACTCCTTTTGATCCTCGATGAGTATTGGTCAAACCATCCTGAGCTTCATAACATTCCCATTTATTATGCTTCTCCCCTTGCGAAAAGGTGCATGACTGTTTACCAGACATACATCCTTTCTATGAATGAAAGGATCCGCAATCAGTTTGCGAATTCAAACCCCTTCAAATTCAAGCATATATCACCGTTAAATAGCATTGAAGATTTCACTGATGTAGGGCCATCTGTGGTTATGGCAAGTCCTGGAGGACTGCAAAGCGGGTTGTCAAGGCAGTTGTTTGATATGTGGTGCTCTGATAAGAAAAATGCATGTGTTTTACCTGGATATGTTGTTGAAGGGACCCTAGCTAAGACAATCATTAATGAACCAAAGGAGGTACAGCTCATGAATGGACTAACTGCACCACTCCACATGCAGGTCCATTACATCTCGTTCTCTGCCCATGCAGATTATGCTCAGACAAGTACATTTTTGAAAGAGCTCATGCCTCCTAACATTATTCTTGTTCATGGAGAAGCCAATGAGATGGGAAGGCTCAAACAGAAACTTATCACAGAGTTTGCTGACGGCAACATCAAAATAATCACCCCAAAGAATTGTCAGTCCGTGGAGATGTATTTCAACTCTGAAAAAATGGCAAAAACCATTGGAAAGCTGGCTGAAAGGACTCCGGATGTTGGTGAAACTGTCAATGGTGTACTAGTGAAGAAGGGCTTCACTTATCAAATCATGGCACCTGAAGATCTCCATGTCTTCTCACAACTATCAACTGGAAATGTTACTCAGAGGATCACCATTCCGTTTTCTGGTGCATTTGGTGTGATAAAGCACAGGCTTGAGCAGATTTATGAGAGTGTGGAGTCTGGAACTGATGAGGAGTCTGGGTCTCCAACATTGCACGTGCATGAGCTGGTAACAGTGAAACAGGAGTCTGATAGACATATTTCACTTCAATGGAGTGCTGACCCCATAAGTGATATGGTGTCTGATTCAGTTGTAGCTTTGGTTTTGAACATCAGCCGGGAGGTTCCTAAGGTAATAGTGGAGGCAGAGGACCTCAAATCCGAGGAAGAAAACGGGAAAAAGACAGAGAAAGTGATTTATGCACTACTTGTTTCACTTTTTGGAGATGTGAAACTTGGAGAGAACGGGAAGCTGGTCATAAGTGTCGATGGGAATGTGGCAGAGCTTGACAAACAGAGTGGGGATGTTGAGAGTGAGAATGAAGGTCTCAAGGAACGGGTGAGGACAGCATTTAGGCGAATTCAAAGTGCTGTGAGTCCAATCCCGCTCCCTGCATCATAGCTTTTCCCTTTCCTTTTCCTTGTTGTTTCAACATGTTTCTGGCCTTTGAGAATAGATTTTGTTTGTATTGAGCACTAATTTCTAATTTGGTGTTGCTGTCCTTTTTGCCCCGAGATTGATGTCCAGAGGTATAATTTTTTTGATCCATTATCTCTTGGAATTTGACATTAGCATGCGTGTGAGTTTGACCTCCAATGGGGGCAGGCAATGTTTCTGAACATCACAATGCTCTGGAATCCGTGATTAAGTTTGATTGACAACCTTGCTCTTGCTGGCTGTGTAAACAGTTAATACTTGACTTTCAGGGTTTAGATGTGAATTCTTAGGTGGTCATGAGTCTCGTTTTGAACTTCAGGACCATCTTTTTCGGTCTCGAGTCTTGTTTTGCTTTGCTGTGAGTTTAAGCATTCTGGTGGTAAAGAATGGTGTATTTTGATGATCATTTCTATAAAGGCTGTGGATGCCTCTCTGACGAAGTCTATTGAAAGAGTTGGAGATTTGGAGTCATACTTGGTTGCAGAGTATCTCGAAGGCAAGCATTTCTTGCTAAGAACCAAATTTTGGTCTTTTGTTTTTTTCTTTAGGATTACAGACTTTAGTTGTGACCAAATTTTCTTTTGAAATCTTCTGGTTTATGTACTCATGTAAAGCCTTTCTAATTCTCCTCTCTCTACTCTCTAGGTTGTTGAAGGAAAATAGTGGATACGAGGTAATTTGCCCGCGCGCTGTCCTAGGCTTTTTTCTATGTAGAAAAATGATTGATTTTTTTTGTGTACTGTAACTGGTTATTTTAATATTTAATCAATAAAATTGTAATAGATAAAATCTGTTAGAAATGAGCTTTTTTCCCCGTCTAAAAAGAACATTTTAGTCGAAACGCAAGGGAAGTGGTTTGTATATTTTTTAATTGTAGATAACTTGGGTAAATTTATTTACCCATTTTGTTTTTGAGTTGCCTTTTTTCCTAGTAATATTAGATCTGAAATATTATACATAAAAATATTGTAAAAGTAATTTTTTTTACAAAAATTGCCTAAAATCCAAGAATTAAAATTTTCTAAGAAATAAAACCTAAACAAAAGAGGACATAATTAGAATTAAAAACTAAAATTAAGAGTGTGTATATATATATATAAACATGAGCAAAAATAGAAACTATATAGAAATATAAAAAAAAATAAAGGAATTAAAATAAAGAATTAAAAGTATATGGGTTGAAATAAAAATAAAATATGTAAATAATTTTAACCGAAGGATTAAATTAAAACAATTAAAAGTGTTGCAAAGAAAAAATAATTAATTCTTTTATTTCTTGATTTAGTTTCAATCCATTTATTTTTTTAGTAATTTTGGTATAACTCTAAATAATTTGTTTGTATTTGCTATCTATACTCTTAGTTTTGACTTTTAATTTTTAGTAGAATTTATCTTTGTATTAAATGTAGTTTTGGTTAAAAAACAAAGTAAGTTAACCTTTGGTGGTGTAAAATAAAAGCAAAACTTTCTATTATGCATATATAGTTAATCTTCAGTTGTTAGTTATTTGTTATATTTTTTAAGGCGTTAATATTGAATAAATATCAGAATATATATTTATTTTTAAGAAAAAAAACCCTTTAAAATAATCTTTATTAATTATTTTAAATGCATTATCTATAATAAAATGAATATATTAAAAAACTAAATAATTGAAAGTCTTGTAGACTCATTATTTCCCTCTAATGTACAACATTATTAAAAAACAATAAAGAACTATTAATATTTTTTGACATGTTATAAAATTTAGTTTTGTCTGCGGCGAAGCATGGGGCAATTGACTCATATATTTTTTATTTGTAGATAAGGTGACCAAATTTTTAATGAAATAGAAAAGGACAAAAATTAAAAGCCAAAACTAAGAAGATACACACATAAATATGAAATAAAATTAGGGACTACTTTACAAGAACTGAAACTATAAAAGGAATAAAAATAAAATTAAAAGAATAACAACTAAAATGAAAAATAACACACATGACCAATTTTAATTGAAGGACAAAATTAGAACAAATCAAAACCAAATAAGAAATTAAAAGACCAAGGACTTAAATGTACAAAGCATAAACAAAGAGGATATGTATACATATTAGATTCTAGGAGAGAGAAAAGAAAGAAAAATAACAAACAATTAACCATCGACAACATTTCGATCATCATACACCGACACACGTTACACCGTGTGTAAAAAGACACAATGACACATCTACTAAGATGATGGCCAATCATTTTTAGCCTCCACATGGAACTTTACGTGTCGCCTATATGATGCAGATAACTTAAAATCACTAGTATATCTAGCAAACACACCAACAAATTTTTGAATTAAAAATTATTTAAGAATATGAAAATACCAAAATACCTCCCAAGCCTATCCTAGAACAAAAACAAATCCATATGCACATATCAAAATACCCCCAAGATCAACTCTTTGTTTTTGTTTTTTCTAAAGGTAAATTGATGCTTTTACTATTTCATAACAATTAAAACACAAAAAAAATATTGCAATTTTTATGTTGTCTTCTAAGGTTAAAATTGTTGTTTATTATAAACGATTTTTTTTTTTATTTAGGGGCAAACTCGTACTTTACTGTTAAAAAAATTGAAAAAGACACATTCAACCCCAAATAATTATTTACTAACAAAATATGAAAAGGAAAAGACTAAAATACTTCCAAACCAAAAAATTAGTTTCTATGAAACAAAAAGCATAATATTAATTATACCATGGGAATCCACATTATAGCTACAGTAATTTATCAATATGGTTTAACTTTTTTTAATAATTAATTTTATCATTTATGTTTTTTTATATGTAAATAAATAGAAAAAAATTAAGTTGAAAAAAATATTTAATTCTTAATTTTGAAAGTTTGAAAATACTCATTTTTTTTTGTGTGTGCTTATTTTACCCTTGTTCATTTTGTAATGAAGATAGAGAAACCCAAGAAAAGAAACCCACAACGAAAAAAAAATCCTACCCCACCACCCCCCAGCTGCAGCGGCAGCAACTGTCATCAGCATCTCACTGTCTGCCTACACGTCTCCTCCAGCCTTCCCGTCCAGAAGCCGGAACCCCGACCGCGCCACAAGTAACCGCAGATGCTGCAACCGACGACACGCGCAAACGAGCCAATGATATCTTGTCCACAGAAGCACGCCATCGTGACGGTGGAGCTATAACGGGTTTGAAAGACGCAAAGGAGAGGAGTCGAAGATCATAAAAGTAGGAGTTTGGTGTATTCTTGACTTCTAACAATACTAATATAGGTATCGTATAGGTATGTTATCTCTGCTTGCTTGTTGTTGCTGCTCTTTCTCTTGTTTTATTTAGGAGAAATTAAGAATGCTCTTCTTCTTATGAATCTTACAAGCAAGTATAATGCACAAAACATTTACAGGCAGATTAACTGAATCACTAATCTGCTTGGTGCAGAATTGTCTTTTTTATTATAGAAACCAAACAGACCGCTGATTTAGGTTAACTTCAGCTGTAAGTTGTGTGGCGGATGTGGTAAATTAGATTTTGCAAGACTGCGTATGGCCTGGCACCAACATGACCAGAAAGGGTCACCGGAACTGCACATGATAAGGGTGGGTTCAATGTAGTAGGTCAAGTAGCAATGAGAAGAACATGTATTAAGTGGAGTTAGTGCGTTCATATGCTATCAATGTAAATTGAATTGGCAGAACCTTCGAAAGAAAGGGTACGGGTTGCTCCGAGTTGGTTTCTGAAGCCATCTTGTCTGTTTGAGTCAACAGTGTCTTATCTCTTGTGACAAATGCAAAATCAGCTTACCTCAGAAAGCACACGAGTCATCAAACACCCAACAAGACAATCTTCTGTTTTGTTTGTCGAGTTGGTGAAAAATCAATGGCTCTAATCTTAGCACTTGAATTGGCAATCTCAAGTTAGCAAAACGGTTGCACTGTCAATCTTGAGATTTATTTATCTATGTCCATGATTGATATATTTTGGCAGTTGAGATAAAGAATTTTTAGCAATTGGGTTGAATAACTTGTAGTAGGTGGATTCAATAATTTCTGGCAGTTGGTTTGGTGGAGATTTTTTGAAGAATTATGACTGTTTTTTGGTTGGTGCTTGTGGTTGTTTTTGATGTGTGAATATTTGAATTTTTGATAGTGGAATTTTCATTAATTTGTTGCATCAAGGATTTTTTTTAGTCATTAAATAAAATATTATGACAAATCTGTAAATACTTGGATTTTTTATTGATTTTTCTTGGCACTATTTTAAATATTGCGAACTTATAAAAATCAAGATATTTTCTATAATTTTTGAAACAATGAAGGCAAAGTATAAAATTGAGTAAACTACAAGATGATCAGATAGTTTTCCTTAAAAAATAAAATAAAAACTCTAACTAGCAAGGCTTGAACAGTAACCATAAAGGACCAGTCTGATGGTTAATCTATAGAACCAACACTCATAAGAATTTATTAAATTTTTTTTAATAAAACATTTCAATATGAGAGAGAAGCACTCTTAAGATCATCTAAAAAGATACTTAGTTTAACATGCATGCTAGTTCTAAAATATCTCTGCTGTAAAAAAACTTAATGGTTAGCCACTTTTTCCAAGGTAGCTACCATTCTCTTCTAAAAAGTGAATTGAAGAATACAAATTCGAGTTTTCAGTCATGTGACAACTGAGGACTGGAACATATGCCGAGCTAACCGTGATTTGTGTCTTTCACTTGATGCATTAATTAAATCATCAAGTACAAGCAAAGAAAACCCCTTGAAACAATGTCTCTGATGCAGTGGAACTATCATTTCCACCTTGTTATTTAAAATAGTTTGAGCTTGAAACATAATTGCTATAAACATAATCAGCTTTATGTCAAGTTTTGTAAGTTGTATTCTCTTATTTTATATAATCATTACAAATCAGAAGCTGAGTGGGTTTAGCTGTATTGGAGTTCTTATACAGAGACATAATAGATTTTGAGTTTTGGGCAGCAGAAGAACACAAGAATGGCATCAACAGGGCCATCACAGTCACTAAAAAGAAGGGATGCACCGGTAACAAGAGGAGGGGATCAGCTAACTCTAATTCCTTTAGGTGCTGGAAATGAAGTGGGTCAATCTTGTGTTTACATGTCATTTAAAGGCAAGACTGTATTGGTATTGCATCCCTCCCTCCTTCCCTCTATGTATTTTGTTGTTTTTCAATTATGCCATCTTATACTAATTTACTAGTGGTCATTTGGTTTCTCCATGATTGACCAAATTCAGTGAATGTATTTTGCTTATTAATTTATGTTTCTGTTGTCAAATTATGCCAATGGTAGTTTGATTGTGGAATTCATCCGGCTTATTCGGGTATGGCTGCTTTGCCTTACTTCGATGAGATTGACCCTTCCACTATTGATGTACTTCTCATTACACAGTATGTTTTTCTTCACCTTCTCTTGCTAATTCTCCTTGCTTGGTTGCTGTATATATGTCTATTGATTTTCCATTCCATGCGGCAATATTTTGTTTCTCACTATTAGTTTCATAAATGCTAGCTTTTTCTCTTGCTAAATGCTCCTTTGATTTGAACTTGCTTGTTTTCTTGTTTGTTTATTTTCTTGTCAAAAGAGTATTTTGAACAAATATTTCCTATGATGATGTAGTAAGATTGCATGAGATCAACTTGTCCAAGGAAGAATATGCAGTTGCTTCAGAAGTAGAGCATTGAATGCTTAACTCAAAAGTCAAATATACAAGTGTTAAGAAAGTTATTGTTAGGGTATTTTGGTATAATATTTAGGAAGATTTTATTGTGTGACAATAAAAGCTAGGAAAAAGTTTATATATTGTGTGAAAAACCATATGATGCAGTTCCTTAGGTGCTTGAACTTGAAAAACCATATGATGCAGTTCCTTAGGTGCTTGAACTTGCATTATTAGGGCCATTTGACAGGCAGTGACTAGGTTCTATTCTTAGTTCACTCATCAGTAGAAGTTAGCAAGTTTGCTATAATGATGGACTTAACAATAATAAAAAACTGACATAGCAAAACTTAAACTTGATCTTTTTGTCAACAAGAGAGGGCATGTGCTGGGAACTTTTTACTCTTAACTGGATCTCTGGACAATTCTTTTTCTCCTCCTTTCTTTTCATTTAAGCAGAAATACATGAATATATACAACATCTATGAGTCTATTTTATGATAGTTTGACAATTGCTATTAACTACTCATAAATAGACATTAATATCATATAAAATATACATTAATAACTGATCCTATTTCTATGTAATGGGTATTTGACTTTCTATTTCTTTATTCCTACAAATGAGTGCTAATTACTCCTAATCATACTAGAATCTCCAACATTCCCCTTAAGCTGGATGAAAGAGATCTTTCATTCCTAGTTTGTCCAGGAAACTTTCGAAAGATGGATTTTGAACTTCTTTGGAGTAGATCAACAAGTTGTCCACTAGTAGGAATATATGGAGTGCATATCAATCCGTTATCCAATTTTTCTTTGATAAAATATCTTTCCACTTTCACGTGTTTAGTTTTGTCATGTTACACTAGATTGTGAGCTATCCTAATGGAAAATCTATTGTCACAATACAACCTCATTGACACATTCAACTTGATCTCTAAATCCTTTAGGATAATCTTCATCCATAGCAATTCACAAATTCCAAGGGTTATTGCTCTGAACTCTGCTTTTGCACGTGATCTGGACACAACATTCTGCTTTTTGCTTCTCCATTTCACAAGGTTTCCTCCTAGTAGAGTACAATAACTTGAAGTTTACCTTCTATCAAGTTAAGGCACTAGCATAATCTGCATATGTATAACATTGAAGTTTCAGACTCTAATGCTTTTTCTATAAAATTCCTTTGCCAGGAGTAGACTTTAAATCTGAATAGTCTATAGACTTCATGCAAATGTGAAATTTTGGGTTGTGCATGAATTGACTAACCACACTTAGTGCATATGCAATAATTGGATGAGTGTGAGCTAAGTAGATCAACTTACTAACTAACCTCTGATATTGGCCCTTGTCAATTGTTACTCCTTCCTCATCATTATCAAGCTTATACTTTAGATCAAGAGGTGTCTCACATGGTTTATAATTTACAATCCTTATTTCGTTTAGGAGATCAAGAATATATTTTTGTTGGGAGGTGAAAATTTCTTAATCTGAATGTGCCATCTCTTTGCCGAGAAAATATTTTAGCTTTTCTAATTCTTGGATTTTGAATTATGCAGCAAGCCTCTTTTGCAACATGTTCTTTTCAATAGCATCATCACATGTTATTAAGATGTCGTCTATATAAACAATCAAAACATCAACTCCCTTGAAATGGAGTGTTTAATAAACAAAATGTGATCCCCTTTGACTTTGTCTATATCCATTGAGATCATAGCTTTTGTGTACCTTCCAAATCAAGCTCTAGGTGATTGTTTTAAGCCATAGAGTGTTTTTTTAGTATGTAAACTTGGCTTGTAGAAATAAAATGGCTGAATCTTGGTGGTGGATCCATAAAAACCTCTTCTTCCAATTCTCCATGTAAGAAGGCATTCTTTACATCATATTGCTGCATACACCATTCAAATTTAGCTGATAAGGAAAGCAAAATGCAAATGGTGATCATATCAACGACTGGGGCAAATATCGCTTGATAGTTTATCCCAAATATGTGTATATCCTTTTGCAACCAGCCTAGCTTCATACCTCTCTAGTCTACCATCAACATTATATTTCAAAGTATAAATCCATACACCCTAATATTTTTCCTCTCAGGAACTAACTATTTCTCTTCTTTGATTCTTCTCTAGGGCATTCATCTCCTCTCTCTTGGCAATTTTTTAATTCTCATTTTCTAGAGCCTCATGTAAGGTTTTAGAAATAGATATGATGTTTATTTTTGAGAGGAAAACTTTATGTGATGATGAGAAATTTTTGAAGAACATAGAATTAGCTATAAGGTACAAGGAGGCTTTAGTGCATTTTCCTACTCCTTTTCTAATTGCTATTGGTTGATCAAGATAATTAATATTAGGAGCAAATAAAGATAAATGAGAGAGTTCATTACTTGCTTAGGTTTGGATTCTTGAGCTTGCAAGCGTGTTTCGGTAGGTTGTATCCTTCTTCTATATGTTTGAAGAGGTAGGGAAATAATAGTTTCTGCTTGATTTTGCTCTTAAAGATTCAAAATTGGGACTCATTTTGTTGGTGATATGATATGGATGAATTCAAATTTTGCGATGGATGAAATCTTGTTGTTGTTGAGCTGAGAATTTGAATGAAAAAAATATCAAAGTCATCATTCTCATCTTTTTTGTAAATTTCCTCCCTTGAAGATAAGAATTGTTAAAATAAGATTGTTTCTCGTCAAAGATGATCGTTTGACACAAATTTTCTGGAGGTTAAATGATAACATTTGTAATCCTTTTGTGTGGTGGAATAACCTATATAAACATATTTGAGAGCTCTAGGATCAAGTTTGCTTCGTTGATGTTTATGAATGTGGACATAGGAGACACACCCAAAAATCCTTGGGGGGGATTTTAGAAGAAAAAAAATCTTTGGAAAGAATTCTAACAAATAGTTAAAGGGACTTTTGAAACCAATAACTCATCAAGGTATTCAATTTATCAAATAAGTGGAAGTTAAAACAGCCTCTCCCCAATAATTTTTTGGAACTTGATTTTGGAAAAGTAATGCTCGCGTAATTTCAAAAGTTTATTTTTTCTTTCCACTAACCTATTTTGTTGGGGGTTATTAACACAAGATGGTTGATGAATAATCTGTTTTTTTTTCAGAGTATGATGATAAAATCTGATTAAATTAATCCTTATATCTGTTATAATACCTTATGTTAATCCAAGTCATTCGATTGCAATCATCAATAAACATCACAAATCCTTTTGCTCCTGAACTATTAGTTATTTTATACGGTCCCCATATATCAAAGTGAATAATAGTAATGGAAATAAAGATCTTGAATCACTTAAAGGAAATGACACTCTATGGTGTTTTGAAAACTCATAAATTTCACAAGAAATTGTTCTACATCAAGGTATTAAATAAAAATGAAAACAATTTCTTAAGAGTCTTAAAAGAGGGATGCCCTAAACGACGATGATGATTTCAAAAATAACCTTTGTTAGAATTGACTGAATTAAAGAAAGATTTAAAGAGTTATTACTACTGCTTTGGATTCCAAATATGTATAGCCTATCCTTGACTTCATCTAGCCAATCGTCCTCCCTGTAGCTAGGTTCTGAAAGATATGATGTTCAAGAAAGAAAGTTACACTACAATTTAGATCCTTGATTATTTTACGTATATATAATAAATTGGTAGCAAGATTAGGAACATGTAACACTTTTTTAAGAGAATGTAAGGGGCTAAGAGAGACTATTCCTTAGCCTGCAACTGTGGTTAGGGATCCATCAACCATTATGATTTTCTTATTGCTAGGACAAGGTTGATAAGATATGAAAGAACCTGAAAAATAGGTCACGTGATCTATTGCACCCGAGTCAATGACCTAAGTGCTAGAATAACTTTTATATGAGGCACTAAAAACGTGAGAAATTGAAATTTTACCATTTTGAGCAAGAGAGCATGACCCAAATGATTTCTCCATCATGTTGAGTAAGTTTTTTAGACTTCCAATCTCCTCTTTCTTGAGTCCCCCCACTTCTAGATTGTTGAATTCATGGGTTGACTCCTCAGAATCTACGAAGTGTGCTTATTCTCTTGACTGCTTTCTTTGTATCCTCCATTGCGTTCTATTCTAGGTGATTTTCCTTGGAGTTTCCAGCATATCTCCTTTGTATGACCTGTTTTCTTGCAATAATTACAAACTGATCATCTTTAGATAGTGTTTAGTAAATCTCCTTTGTATAACCTATTTACTTGCATTAGTTACAAAACTGATCATCTTTAGAGGTTAGTTTTCCTTCATTCTTCATCATTTCTGCAGCATTTATGGCATCACTTGGATTCTTGCTATTAGTTATCATCATAGCAAATCCCTCAATATTAGGAACATCAAGCATCACGATTCTCCTCCCTTCTTCTGCCCTTATCAACAAGAACACCACATTAAGTGAAGGAAGAGATTCTTTTCCAAAGATTTGAATCCGCACTTAATCAAACTCTATGTTGAGACCTATAAGAAATTCAAAGATCCTTTCTTTTTCCACTTAATTATTTAGAATTACGACTTCTTCACTACATTGCATCTTAAAGTCTTGATAATAATCTAACTCCAACCAAAAACCTTTCATTAGTATTGTAACATTCAATAACCATCAGAGTACCTTGTTTGGTCATTGAGAGCCTCGTTTTAATCTCATAAATTAATGCAACATCCTTTACTTTGGAATAGGTTTGTCTCACTGATTCCCAAATATCTTTTGTTGTGGTCAGAAACATGTGAGGACCACAAACCTCTGGCATCATAGAGTTCCATAGCCACACCATAATCATGGAGTCTTTTTCATCCTTGAGTGAACTTTGGGTCTACTGGACTAGGAGGGTTGTCTATCAAATGGTTGATCTTTCCCTTTCCTTTAAGAAAAGTTTTCATTATTGTGACCACTTCAAATAATTTCTTCCATTCAGCCTATAAGACAAATGCAAATTCTGGAGTTCTCTTAATGTTTGGCTGATTTGGGTTTTAAAATTTATTGTGTTGGGTTTTCTTGTTATGCTGTGTGAAACTTCATACATGATTAAAAACTAAACAAATTTGCTAGGTTAGACAACCGGGTAGTAAAGGAAGGTTTTTTTAGAGCTTTGAACATGGCTCTGATACCATCTAGACAATTTCTTTTCTCCTTTCTTTTCATTTCAGCAGAAATACATGGATACATATTACATATATGAGTCTATTTTAAGACAGTTTGACAATTGTTTGTACTACTCATAAATAGACATTAATGCTATATAAAGAGACATTAATACTAGATCCTATTTCTATGTAAAGGGTATTGATGTTCCCAAGGGGCGTGACGTGATGGCAAAGGGCTTGAGATCTGTACAACAGGTCTCGAGTTCGAGTCAGGGCTGGCCAAATAATGAAATGAATTCTGGAAATCTTTGCTGCCTTTTCATTAAGAGAATTACAATATATATATACATCAAGGAAGATCAAATTCCTTAATCCAAGAGTCTAATATGGTAAACATAATAAAATCCCTTAATCCTAGACCTATTATAGGAAGTAACACAACAATAATTACAACAAGATTATATACATTAATAATGAATAATTTAGAGAGATAATCAAGGTGGCCAAATAATGAAATGAATTCGGAAATCTTTCGTCGCCTTTTCATTAAGAGAATTACAATATATATATACATCAAGGAAGATCAAATTCCTTAATCCAAGAGTCTAATATGGTAAACATAATAAAATCCCTTAATCCTAGACCTATTATAGGAAGTAACACAACAGTAATTACAACAAGATTATATACATTAATAATGAATAATTTAGAGAGATAATCAAGGGCTGGCCAAATAATGAAATGAATTCTAGAAATCTTTGCTGCCTTTTCATTAAGAGAATTACAATATATATATACATCAAGGAAGATCAAATTCCTTAATCCAAGAGTCTAATATGGTAAACATAATAAAATCCCTTAATCCTAGACCTATTATAGGAAGTAACACAACAGTAATTACAACAAGATTATATACATTAATAATGAATAATTTAGAGAGATAATCAAGGGATATAAAAAAACTAAATAAGGAAAGAAGAATATATTGACATCCCCCCTCAAATTGATGCGGGTAAGTCTAGCAGAATCAATTTGCAACTGAGAAACTTGTGTCGTTGACGTGTCAAAGCTTTTGTAAAAACATCCACTATTTGAAGATCCGTAGAAAGATGAGGAAGAGTGATAACACCTTGAGTAAAGGCCTCCCTAATGTAATGACAATCCACCTCTATATGTTTTGTGCGTTCATGAAAAAGGGGATTCATAGCTATTTGAATGACACTTGTATTATCACCATGAAGTGATGTAGGATTAGTTGAAGGGAATCCAAGTTCTGAAAGAAGACCACGTAACCACACAATTTCAGAACAAGCTGCAGACATGGCTCGATACTCAGCCTCCATGGAAGATTTAGAGACACAATCCTGCTTTTTAACACTTCCAAGAAATCAAGGCATCTCCAAGAAAAATGCACCAGCCTATCGTAGACCTCCTAGTATTTGGGCAGCCAGCCCAATCTGCATCAGTATATGCAGTCAAATGAAGAGCAGAGTTTGTAGGAAAAAATAACTCACAAGTAGGTGACCCAATTAAGTATCTATAATGCGACGAACTACAACAAGATGAAGATGTTGAGGTGATTGCATAAATTTGCTAACGATATGGACAACATAGGAGATATCAAGCCTTGTAATTGTTAGGTAGTTAAGGCTACCAACAAGTTGCCGATATAAGAAAGGGTTAGACAAAGGCTCGCCTTCATCTCTTCGATATTTCACATTCACCTCCATTGGTGTATCAACAGCAGTGGCATCCTTTAAACCAGCCAGCTCAATGAGATCTTGGATATATTTATGTTGATTTAAGACTAAACCATGATCCCTAGAGTGAACTTCCAACCCCAAAAAATATGTGAGATGCCCAAGATCTTTCATTTGAAATGTACTATGCAACAAAGTTTGAAGCTTAGTGATCACCCATTGTCATTACCAGTGATGATAATATCATCAACATAGACTAAAATGAAAGGTCATACCAGTGGCTGTCTTGTAAAGGAAAAGTGATGAATCATAGTGACTTTGTGTGAAAAGAAGGTGAGGAGCATGCTGCGAAACCTTTCAAACCAGGCTCGAGGTGCCTGCTTCAACCCATACAAAGAGCGTCGTAACTTGCAAACTTCAGCAGAAGTTGTCATGGACATACCAGGTGGAAGTTTCATGTAAATCTCTTCCTTAAGGTCCCCATTCAAGAAGGCATTCTTTACATTCATTTGATGTAAAGGCCATGATTGAGAGGAAGCAATAGCAAGAATGGTTCTCACCATGGTCATCTTAGCAACTGGTGCGAATGTTTTTTCATAGTCGAGGTCATATTCCTGTTTATTGCCAAGAGCAACCAATCGAGCTTTGTATCTATCTAATGAGCCATTAGATTTGAGTTTTACTGTATAGACCCACTTATTACCAATGGGCTTAACATGTGGAGGACAAGAGACAATATCCCAAGTATGGTTTTCCTCAAGTGCTTGAAGTTCTTCCATTGTTTGTTGCCAACACTCATGTTCCATAGCCTGTTTATAACAATTGGGAACGGAAATAGAAGACAAAGTAGTAGACATAGTCATAGGAGTGCAAAAACCATACCTTTTAGGAGGTTTAGGAGGTCTAGAGCTTCTACGAAGAGGAGGTGGATCATGGGAAATGGGTAGAACAGGATCAGATGTCGCAGGAAGATGTGGAGGAACTTCAGGGAGACCTGTAGAGGGATCAGAAGCAGAAATAGTGCGTCTACAATAAACATAATCATGTTTAAACCCTTGTACTGATGTTGGAGACTCAGGAAAATGAGGTAAAACAGATAGAGATGTGAGTTTTGAGGGTTGTTGTGTGCTAAAGAAGGGTTGTCTTTCAAAAAAAAATAACCGTTTGAGAGACACGAGTTCTATGAGCATGTGGATCATAGCAAAGAAATCCTTTTTGGATTCCAGCATATCCTAAGAAAGCACACTTGACAGATTGAGCAGTGAGTTTATTTCTCTCATGTGCAGGAAGGTAAACAAAACAGACACATCAAAAAATATGAAGATTGGAATAATTTGGTGCATGTCCAAACAAACTAAAAATAGGGAGAATCATTGTTCAAGTTGGTAGAAGGTAATCTATTAATCAAATACACAGCAATAGACAAAGCTTCACACCAAAAATGAGAAGGAACATAAGACTCAATTAGAAAGAGTTCGAACAACATCAAGAAGATGGCGATTCTTTCTTTCAGCCACCCCATTTTGTTGTGGAGTAAAAGGACAAAAACGTTGTGATATGATCCCATGACTTTGAAGAAAAGATTGAAATTCATTTGACATATATTCACCACCAGAATCAGATTGCAAGATTTTAAGTTTGGTAGAAAATTGTGTTTCAATTAAAGCAAGAAAGACTTTAAACACAAAGAAGACCTCACTTTTAGTTCGAAGAAAATACACCCACATAAAGTGAGTGAAATCATCGATAAATGTAACAAAGTATCTATAATGTTCATGAGAAATTACAGGAGCAATACCCCATACATCAGTATGTATGAGTTCAAACGGTTTGGTTGTGTTGGTTTATGCAATGGAAAGGGAAGTGTTTTGCTTTTACCAAGCTTGCAAGATGCACAATCAATAATATCATTCTTAGAAGAAATCAGATTTTTATTTCCAAGTAAACTAGATTGAAACAAGACTTGAAGTACAAGAAAATTTGGGTGTCCTAAACGTCTATGCCATACCTGATTATCACATTGAACAACACTACAAGCAACATGTTTTGACACAAGAGAGGGAGATAAAAACAGGGGAAAGAGACGTCCCACTTTAGGTCCCTTAATCCTAGAGTCTAATATGGTAAACATAATAAAATCACTTAATCCTAGACCTATTATAGGAAGTAACACATCAGTAATTACAACAAGATTATATACATTAATAATGAATACTTTAGAGAGATAATCAAGGGATATAAAAATAATAAATAAAGAAAGAAGAATATATTAACAAGGGCGTGCACCTCTTGTAAGAGTCTGGGACAACCAGAGTTTTACTCGCTTGCCTGGGCCCACAAAGTGCGCTTTCCAAGGGGTGAGATTTCCTCGAATCCAAAAAAAAAAGTATTGACTTTCTATTTTTATATTCCTACAAATCAGTGCTAATTACTACCACTTATACTAGAATCTTCAACAGGATAAAGTGTTGTTGCAATTTGAAATGTCATAGACTTCATGATATCAATATTATAATTATTCACATGATCCATGTTGCAAGAAGAGGAGTGACCTAAAAAATAGGTTTGTACTCGTGAGGTTTATTTGCTTATGATGGGAACCACAGTAGAACAGTGCTAAAAATGTATGCGATTGGGGAGTGAAAGCAATCCATTTTCCAGCTGGAGAAATCATTCAGAAAAATCTTGATTATCTATAATATATTATAATAAATTAATTTTTAATGTGATTAAATATCTTAAAGTGCTTAACAAGAAAGGAATTCTACTTAGTTTCTACTTTCTATTTATTTCCCTTCTTTCTAATTGTTCATGATGATTGAGAAATCTTTCTAATGCATTAATGAAAGTCATAAAGGCCCATTGGGTTATTATTTTTAACAAATAAAAGCCTCTCTAGTTTTTCTCTTCATTCATTGTGAGTGATGCTTTTTGCTTGCAGCTTTCACTTGGATCATGCTGCATCACTACCTTATTTTCTTGAGAAGGTTTGTTTTTTACTGATTTGTAGAAAGTTATTGAGTGTATCTTTCACTAGGATCAATCTAACATGTTCACTCTTTATCAGACCACATTCAGAGGTCGAGTTTTCATGACTCATGCGACAAAGGCTATCTACAAGTTGCTTTTGGCTGATTATGTAAAAGTGAGCAAAGTTTCAGTGGAAGATATGTTGTTTGATGAGAAAGACATAAATCACTCAATGGATAAAATTGAGGTTTGTGTTTACAAATTTTTGCATTCTCTTGCTTACATCTATATGCAGCCTTTTAGTTTGTCCAGAAATTTGATCCACTTTGTTTTCCTTCCATCTAAGCAATAACTTGAAAATGTTTTTGTTTACTATATTTGGCTTGGCATGATGTGGTGGCCCCAAAGTCAGGGGCTCAGGGATTCAGCTTATTGGTTATTCATCTTTATCACCTTCTATCCTCGTCGAATTAATTGCTCTATAGATGAAAGGTCTGCAATTGTCATCTGGAATTTAAAGTGTTTCAATCTTGCTTTTGATATTGTGAATTTTGCTCTATGGATCTCTTAGCTTTCAGTCTGTTTGAATTTGTCATTGTTAGTTGATCGCTTCTCATTTGAGGCTTATAGGTTTCACGTGGAAACTTAGGACCAATTTTTGTGCATCTGATAATTAAGTTATGCCTTTCTATTTCCAGTACTGATCCTTATAAGATCATTCCACACACAAGTTGCATTTGGAATACTTAATTGCCTATAAAAATCAAAGAGCATATTCAAGTAGTTGAGGTTGACAACCGCGTGCTTTTTTTAACTATGACAGTGGGTCATATCATAGCGAGTGCCATCTAACTCTTTATCTTCCTGAACATGTAATATTTTTGTGATAAGTTGTAAGATAACAGTAACTCAAAAAATAAAATAAAAAAAGAAGATAAAGAGAAGGGGAAATTTTGTCAGCTGAGTGGGAACCTCCTGATTGGCATGCAGGGCTCCTGCCCTAGTGCTGTTAAGCAGGAAAGGTTTGGTGACAACTAGATGAGAATTTATTTATTTATTAACATGCTTGTTCGAATAAAGGGTGTTTCTTCCAAAATGGTAGTTGCTTATCTTTTTCCCAATATAATCTCTTTTAGGCAAGCGTTATGCTATGCTTGGCATTTTAAGTTGATAAATCTGTCCGTTACTGATCCATATAAGGTAATGTTTGGGATCATTAAAAGATGTTTTCCCGATTATGAATTAAAAAAAGTAGGTATTTAATTTTTGGTACAATTCTTAAAATACAATCATATGGAACCAATTCAAAGCAAGGATTTATTTTTTCTTTTGATTTTTTCCATCCTTGCACGATCCATGAGTTCAAATGGTCAAGACCATTGAGATGTTGCCAAGGGAAAGTGAGGATATCTCCTTTATATATGTTTCTTCTAATGATACACGGACTCATAATCCTAATCCCTGACACTGTTGTCAAGGTTGGGTTCATGTGTTTGCATTTTGGTCGTTCTGTGTGAGCAGATCTGCTGGTGTTTACCAGGTCTTATTTTCCTTATGATGATGTTATTTGTAATGTTCCTTATTTATTTTTTGTAATTGCAGGTTATTGACTTCCATCAGACTGTGGATGTTAATGGCATTAAATTTTGGTGCTACACTGCTGGCCATGTCCTTGGTGCTGCCATGTTCATGGTAGATATCGCCGGTGTTCGAGTGCTCTATACTGGAGACTATTCACGCGAAGAAGATCGACATCTTCGAGCTGCTGAGATGCCACAATTCTCTCCTGACATATGCATAATTGAATCTACCTATGGTGTCCAACTCCATCAACCTCGACACCTTCGGGAGAAGCGCTTCACTGATGTTATCCATTCCACCCTCTCTCAAGGTGGTCGTGTTCTAATTCCAGCATTTGCCCTCGGCCGAGCTCAGGAACTCCTTTTGATCCTCGATGAGTATTGGTCAAACCATCCTGAGCTTCATAACATTCCCATTTATTATGCTTCTCCCCTTGCGAAAAGGTGCATGACTGTTTACCAGACATACATCCTTTCTATGAATGAAAGGATCCGCAATCAGTTTGCGAATTCCAACCCCTTCAAATTCAAGCATATATCACCGTTAAATAGCATTGAAGATTTTGTAGATGTAGGGCCATCTGTGGTTATGGCAAGTCCTAGTGGACTGCAGAGTGGGTTGTCAAGGCAGTTGTTTGATATGTGGTGCTCTGATAAGAAAAATGCGTGTGTTATACCTGGATATGTTGTTGTAGGGACCCTAGCTAAGACAATCATTAATGAACCAAAGGAGGTACAGCTCATGAATGGACTAACTGCACCACTCCACATGCAGGTCCATTACATCTCGCTTCTCTGCCCATGCAGATTATGCTCAGACAAGTACATTTTTGAAAGAGCTCATGCCTCCTAACATTATTCTTGTTCATGGAGAAGCCACTGAGATGGGAAGGCTCAAACAGAAACTTATCACAGAGTTTGCTGATGGCAACACCAAAATAATCACCCCAAAGAATTGTCAGTCCGTGGAGATGTATTTCAACTCTGAGAAAATGGCAAAAACCATTGGAAAGATGGCTGAAAGGACCCCGGATGTTAGTGAAACTGTTAATGGTATACTAGTGAAGAAGGGCTTCACTTATCAAATCATGGCACCTGAAGATCTCCATGTCTTCTCACAACTATCAACTGGAAATATTACTCAGAGGATTAGCATTCCGTTTTCTGGTGCATTTGGTGTGATAAAGCACAGGCTTGAGCAGATTTATGAGAGTGTGGAGTCTGGAACTGATGAGGAGTCAGGGTCTCCAACATTGCACGTGCATGAGCTGGTAACAGTGAAACAAGAGTCTGATAGACATATTTCACTTCAATGGAGTGCTGACCCCATAAGTGATATGGTGTCTGATTCAGTTGTAGCTTTGGTTTTGAACATCAGCCGGGAGGTTCCTAAGGTAATAGTGGAGGCAGAGGACCTCAAATCCGTGGAAGAAAACAGGAAAAAGGCAGAGAAAGTGATCTATGCACTCCTTGTGTCACTTTTTGGAGATGTGAAACTTGGAGAGAACGGGAAGCTGATCGTAAGTGTCGATGGGAATGTGGCAGAGCTTGACAAACAGAGTGGGGATGTTGAGAGTGAGAATGAAGGTCTCAAGGAAAGGGTGAGGACAGCATTTAGGCGAATTCAAAGTGCTGTGAGTCCAATTCCGCACCCTGCATCATAGCTTTTCCCTTTCCTTTTTCTTGTTGTTTCAACATGTTTGTGGCCTTTGAGAATACATTTTGTTTGTATTGAGCACTAATTTCTAATCTATCCTCTGTTGTGGTAGTAATTTATTTTTGAATGCATGCTGCCTTAAGGTTGCCTACATTTTAATCTCGTGCCCTAATGTTTTTTCTTCTCGTTGTCATGGTTTGGATTTGTCCTACATAAGGGATGGTCAGATTTTAAATCACTGCTTTAGAAAATCAGTTTCTACAAGTATTATTTAATATTTGCTGCGTGCATGTTGTAAATAGTCAGATTTGTAACCATTGTTTCCACCATTGTTTCCATGTGAGTGTCGCTATCATAACTTGATTTTATTCGGGAAGTTCAATTGATGGTTTAAATTATGGGATAGATTGCTACATCTCTGGTAAAAGGAATCTGTGATTGGGTTATTTTACCAGCTTAGATGAGCAGGTTCAAATGAAAGGTTTTTGAGTGAAGTTCTATAGTGATTGCAAGGTTGAGGCAGAAAGAAAAGCTCTATCAAAATTCAAGCGCTGATTTAATCAATAATATATGGGATAGATTCTGGGGTTTGGTTGTAGGCTTGGCTTACGTTGAAGAAACAGCAAATTCTTTGTGAAATCAGCTCTGGCACAAGAGCTCAAGAGACAAGAGGTACAGCGGCTCAACTGATTAAAGAAGAAGGGGCAGTTAACAAATCCATTTCAACACACGAGATTGACTTCCAGAGGTATGATTTCTTGATCCATTATCTCTTGGAATTTGGCATGAACATGTGTGCGAGTTTGGACCTCCAATTCTCTGGAAACCATGTTTAAGTTTATTTATTTGATAACACCTTGCTCTTGCTGGTTGTGTTTACAGTTAATATGGTTATACTTGGCCGCAAAGAATCTTTGACGAAGTCTATTGAATATGTTGCAGATTTGAAGTTATACTTGGCCGCAAAGAATCTTCAAGATACGTACTTTTTCTTTTCTTTTCTCAAAAGGGTCTTGAAAAAAAAAAGTTTTATTTTATTCTTTCCTTCAAATTCATTTTTTTTTATGTTTTTTATCATTTTGATGTGGTAATATTAAAAATAAATTATAAAAAACATATAAAAAAAAATTATTATTTCAATTTATTTTCAAATAAAAAACACTTTAAAAAACAATTGATATTATAATACCAAGCATGTTAAGTTAGGCATAAAACCTACCGAGTTTACAAGTTTATAAAGTCCATTAGAACTTTGTTAACACTAAAAGAACCTGAGCTGATATTTTTCAATAAATTGTTTTACGATGTTAGAGTCATAACCATTTATATTCATCAATACCAGTATTGCGCATATACTTAATATTCACTAATATTAAAGTTAAAAATATTAGCATCAGAATAGAAAATTACGCGCACGCAAATTATTCGTTGACACCAGAGTCAAGAATATCTTAAGAGGTGATAATATTTTCTTTTTTTTGATAATCAATCTCATACCATAGAATCTATATTGACTAGTTAAGGTTCATAAGACTAGGTGACTGACTCTTTTAACAAAATGTTTCTCTTTTAAGAACAAGATCTCATATATGTGTTCTTCTCTTGATATTTCTTAAGATTGTCGTGATGTTGGCTGCAACAAAACTCTAGGATATATTCTACTTGCATTAGACTCCTATGACCTCTCTCTCTCTAGAGATAGAGATCATAGGAGTCTAATGTAGATAGGACATATATATATATATATATAAGAGAGAGAGAGAGAGAGGCAAAATTATTTATTAATATACAACATTGTAATACTTTTTAGTAGCAGCGTGTGTAAGGGATTTACTTGGTCAAACAATGGCTTTCAAGATGGTAGTAATATTCTCTCAACCGTCCCTATTTGCCTAAACAATATGTTTAACTTATCACCTTTGGTTAGCTACCAATGGTTCTCATCCAAGAAACAACAACAATCCTTCAATTAATGTTTTCTTCAAATTTAGTCCATGTTATTTTGATTAGTATTTTTTTTATTTGAGATAATTTATAAAACTATACATTTTTTTTTCATTTTCATTTCTCATGGTTTTTTTTTTAGTATAATAAATTTATTCCTTAATATTCTAATTGTTATTTATTTTATTTGAAGAGATTTTTAATTTGTTTTTCAATTTCATACTCCTTTAGTTTTTTCCTATCAAATTTGGTTCTTGATTTTTTATTGACATTTCTTTTACCTTTAGATGTTTTTAGTTTAATTTTGTTTTTATGATCTCATCCTTTGCTATTAAATTTATCAGGTGTCGAGCTTCTTAATTGGGCTCAGGTCTAGAGCTTAATATGTTGTGAGTTTGAGATATTAATCTAGGTTTAGAAAGTTCACTCATTTTATTTTTTTATCCTTTAGTAATTTCCCACTTTCTATGGGATTGTTTGTCATTTTCCATCTTTGTTAGATCTTGTTTTCTTAATTTTTTTAATTAATTCAATTTATTTTATCATTTAATATTATATTAATTAATTTTTGAGCTTCGTATTTAAAACCAAATATCAAATCTAACAAATTACAAGTTTAAGAGATTAATCTTGATTTAAAATATTGACCCAGACAGATTACAAGTTTAAAAGATTGACTTTGATTTAAAATATTGACCAAGACTTGGTTGGTTTTTCCTCTCGTTTGAGCTTTGTTTGCTTGGTCTTATCCTCAAATGTTTTCTTGCTTCTTCTTTTTTCCGTTCCCTGTGAAATTTTTTATTCGTTTCAAAATAACAAGGTTACCTTTGTTTTTTTTTTATTGATTTTTTTATAAGTATTTTCTTAAATCAATCAATTGAGTATAAACAATGTTCTCTTTATGGTATTTTTTTAGTTTTGTTTTCCTAGTCATTGTTCTGTCAACATTTTTAATTAACTTTAATCTTATATATTTTTTTAACTTTTTAAAAGCATTGACATCACATTATAGAATAAATAAAATAAATTCCACTCATCATAGCATTATAGATTAAAGGTAAAGCATGATTAAAGGGAGAAGAACATGCTCGAACATGGTGAATCATCAGAATCCATTTCCACGCCCCCAGTATCTGCCGGAGCAAAGCAAGGAGAGATATTATATCTAGCCGCCGCTTACTGTGGTGGTCTAATTTCCAATCTCTGACTCGACGACAACGTCAACGACACGGTCCCAGTCGTCCACCCACTCTGCTACTGCTGTCTCCTTTTGACTCCATCGATGAGAATCCAGCAAATAAAATCAAACACAAGTACTCCATCCATACCCGTAATATTGCTTTTTATTTTATTTTTTAAGAAAAAAGTTCCACCATGTTTTTTTATTATTTTTTTATAAAAAAAATCTTCGCAATCTAATATTTTTTTTAAAATTATATTATTCCCCACCGGCCCAACTTGAGGGTAGTAATCTTAGTTTTTACCCTACGAATGTGGGTATATCAACTTAATATTTTAATATATGATATTATGAATTTTCAAAATGTTAATAATGTGTAGTGAACATGTCTAATTCAATATATTTTAAAATATTTTTTATTTTATTTTAAATTAAATATTTTTGGTGTTTTTAACTCATTTATCAGTGTTGATATCAAAAATAATTTTTTAAAAATAAAAAATATTATTTTAATACATTTTCAAACAAAAAATATTTTAAAAAGGCAATCTCAGATTCTAATACATCAATTTGTGGCCAAGTATATCCAGGAGACTATGAATATGTGAAGGTGATAGTTTTTATTTTTTAAATTATAAGATACGATTTCTACAGGAAAAAAAAACAAATATCACATGCACCGCTATTTACAAGAAGAAGCAACAAATTAGAGAAACGAAAGGTTATAAATCCAAAAACCGTTGGAGGTACAGATATCTTTACACGTCCTCATCATCCATCCACTAGCACACCCTTCAAATTGCATATTCCAGAATCCAACCTCAAGCCTCATCCTCTCTCTCTCTCTAAAATATATATATATGTATATATATATATATATCTCCGAGGAAATAAAAGGAGCTCTTGCTCTCAGTTTTTCCTCTCGTGACTCTCTAGCTGTTTCCTCTTCGTATACAAATACAAATACAAATACAAATAGCCAGCCAAGCGTAGAAGCAGAGAGAGATGGGGGAGGTGACAGAAGCAAGATGGGGAGAAGAAGAGAAGAAGATAAAAGTTGGAGTTTGTGTGATGGAAAAGAAGGTGAAATGCGGCTCTGAGGTTCTCTTTCTCTTTTTGTTTTTTCTTTTCGAAACCAGAAACCGGAAGCCTTAAGAATCTTCATTAACATGATACAATAAAAGCATTTCTCTTTTGATTTACCACTGATAATGAAGGATTTTTGCATTGGTGGTTTCTTCAGGTGTTATCAGCTCCAATGGGACAGATTCTCGAGAGATTAGAAGCATTTGGCGAATTCCAGGTACTTTTCCCCCCCGAAGTTCAATGGAGTATATAAGCTCATTAGCGCTCTTCTTTTACTGTTTACGATGATCTTCAGGTTATATATTTCGGTGATAAAGTGATTCTTGAGGATCCAATTGAGAGGTAATACTTAAATATTAGTTTAGTCGATCAGTGTTTGTTTGTCTTTTGGTTTACCGAGATGCTTGTTCTTTCTCTTACCGTTTCTTATTTTTGGAGAATCTGGATCTCATTTTATGAAAGCAAGGACGTCGTTTTTATTTTCTGTCTTTATCATGACAAGTCCACATTTTTTTGAGATTTTATACTCGTCCGCTATCATATGCTGAAAAGATATTTTTTTGGAGGGGTTAGTGTCATGATCAGTCATGACGTGTGCTGTGCAGTCACTAATGCTGGCAGGATTTGGAGACTTATTGCTGGCAGTGCCATCCGTAATTAGCTTCGTGATTATGAAGATGCTGTTAGTCTAAGCTAGTTATTGTAATTTGAGAATTCCCTTAGTTTCACTGTCCTCTAGAGGCTGACTGATTTGTTGCAGTTTTTGCTTGTTTCAGCTGGCCAATATGTGATTGCTTGATTGCTTTCTATTCCACTGGTTATCCCCTTGAAAAGGCTGAGGCATATGCCACTTTAAGGAAGTACGTAGCATTTCTTGCTCATGTTCCCATTTCAAATGATTAATGAGTTGACCATGCTTCTTGTGATGAAAATCAGCTGGGAACTTCATGCATGCGAATGATTTTCTACTCACCTTTGAGAAGCTGAAATCTTTTTTGCAGTTTCTAAATGCATGCTTCATCTGTATTTCCACAATTTGTTGCTTGAAGTTAAATTGGGGTGGGCGATATGTGAATATGGACAAAGAATGATGTTTTTATTGGTCCATGAAAAAAAGAGTAGAAAATTATCCTAGTGGTGGAATTAAATTGAACAAATGCCTTGTTTCTGTTCGTTCTCATTGCACTGAAGAATGCCATACTTGTGTGTGCCTTCAACTTTCCTTTTATATTTAGTCCACTGTTATCGATAGACATTGATACCCCACCGCTTAAGCTGCTATCATTTTCTGTCCACATCCAAGTGAAATGCTGTTCGATGTTGAATGTATCATGCTTTTGATTCAGGCCTTTTCTAGTGAATGAATTGGTTCCACAACATCTTCTTCATGACCGGCGGAAGGTGTATGAGGTATGAAGTCCAAACTTCCATCTTATCACCAAAACTTCATTGTTTTGTGTTTCGCAGCAAGGTGCTCTGTTGGAAATATTGCATGCCGATATTTTATAATGACACACAAATACATATCAAACATTTTTCTACCCAACTTCTTGAAAAATGTCTTGCGATTTTTCGTTTTCTTTCTCTTCCCTTTATTTCCCAAGGATTCTGAAGGCAAGTTCTCAACCATGATTGGCCAGTCTTCTACTGCAAGGAATGAACTCACTGGACTGCATGTTATATTCCCTTAAATCTGCTAGGCCTCAACGATGGAGTATATAAATGCCTATAATTGAGCCATGTCATGTGCACTGTTATTTCTTAATTGGTTGATGGTAATCAGTTATTTTCTATTTGTTTTTGGGATTCAGCGTGTCGAATTGTTTGGAATTCCTGTCCCGAGATATGCCCTTGTTAATAGAGAGTTTCCATATCAAGAGTTGGATTATTTTATTGAAGAAGAAGATTTTGTTGAGGTCCATGGAAGCCGTTTTTGGAAACCCTTTGTAGAGAAGCCTGTTGATGGTGAGCATTTTTCATACATTTATCAAGTTCTTTGACTTGTGCTGTTTTCACTCGTTAAGATTGGGCTAAACAATGCAGCATTGCTCCATGTGTTTTGCTTGATGCTTGTATAGTGGACTGCTATAGTTATTTTCTAAGGACATCACCATTTATGCTTTGGACATTACATCTAGTTCACCTCTGTATTTGTTCATGTGACCAGACATCTCATAATATGCATGTATCCATTGCCATTGTGCCGTGAAAAGAAAATTTAGTTTATTAATGCAATTCTGTGTACTTGTATATTGACAGCTTTTTTATTACAGTTTTGAATTTTTCTTTCTCAAAAAAATAATAATAAATGATCCGTGCAACGAATCAGCATTTGCATTTTTCTGATACTTTTGGCTTCTAAAGTCATCAGTTTGTGCCGCTGTGATGTGTTTTGTGCTCCTCATATCCTTTGATTAAACTCACCTCTTTACTTGGAAGCTCTAGATGGAGCACTGTGCTTGGATTGCATAAAGATGTTGCCTAAAATAGGCACTGCCTTAACTGTTTATTCATTATTTGTTGCACCTGCATGAATTTGTAGAGTTTGCTTTACAATTAGCATGCATGACAATGACTCGTATGTTGTACTTTTGAGAAGGCGATGACCACAGCATCATGATATATTATCCCAGTTCAGCAGGTGGAGGTATGAAGGAATTGTTTAGGAAGGTATGTTTGTCAACAACTTCTGTTTTTCTAATTTGGAAGCTAAACTCTGTTTCTTTGTCTTTCTTTCTATCTTTTTTTCCCCATGCCAGAAGTGATTCTGTAATGCTATAGAAACATTATTGAAGCATTAGTGATTATTATATGGAAGAAATTTAAAACATATAAAACATTTACAGATATAGGAAAACATTAATGATTGGATTGGTTTAGACACAATTTTCTCTTTCTAAAGTTACGCCACGGTCAATTTTAGCTTTCTGTTGTCTGTTTGTCTACTTGGTTCTTCTGGTTTGTAGACAAGGATTCCAATCCATAATATGTTTCTCTTGGTGTGAGCTATTTTCTTTTGCCAGGTTTATTTATTTTCCACACTATTTGTGCATAGCTATGAAATTATTAAGGCATACCTTCCAATCATACTTGCATGTAGTTATTTGCATCTCATTTTTCAAGATGCCTGATGGCTTGGATGTTGCAAAAAAAATTATTTACTGAACCATTTTTTCTCCATTATCTATCACCATACACGTACTTGATCAGGTCTTATTTCAGGTTGGTAATCGGTCAAGTGAGTTCCATTCAGAGGTTAGAAGAGTGAGGCGTGAAGGCTCATACATATATGAAGAATTTATGCCAACTGGAGGAACAGATGTGAAGGTTGTATAGTTTTCTGTTTCAAGTTGCCCATGTTGTTTTGTTTTACTTGCTAATGTTATTGTGATAGGATGTAGACACACAGTCCATGTTGCAATATGTTTAGAAAGTTCATTGGAACTTGTGTTTTATTTGAAATAGGTGGGGTATTAAGTCCATGTTCCTTTGTTGATAATTTAATTTGAAGAGAAGATACAAGATTGGATTATGCTGTTAGGATTTGAATTTGGTTGCATGGTAACAATATGGATGGAGCATGCAGTGGAGTTTATGTTTTAAATTCTAACTTGTCATTATAATATCATAGAAAGAATAGAAAGAAATCGATGGGCAGAACATATGAACTTATAAAACTGATATAAGTGCTTAATCAAGTCAAACTGATATGAGCAGTTCAGATGCATAATTGGATCACGGTATAAAATAGTAATATGCATTACCTTATGAGATAACATGGCTTTCTTTGTATTCTCTCAAGAGAAAATGCAATATATTTCTATATAGTGTAATTGCAATGTGGAATTTGTGGTAACTTGTAGATGCAAGTGGAATTCAAATTTTGCTTCAGGTTGAACTTTACTTGTTACTTGAAAAAAAGGATCACCATGTCCACTATGTTTCTATGTTCACTTTTTGATTATTGGTCTTTGCAGACACATTTCTAGACTTTCCCTTGGTTTAAGTTAGTCTGACAAGTACTGAATTTATCATAATCCTATTAACAAATTGATTTTTGTAAGATGTATGTATTCTATGCATCACACATTAGGTTGTTTTTATGTTTCTGGTATTTCAAGTATTTTTGGCTCACTATTAATTGTTAGTAGTGAGAGTCTGTTATTGCTTTAGTCCAAGATGCTTGCACTTCTATCCTTCTTCCTGAACGCATTGGTTGGTTTGTTTTGAAACTATTTTGTGCGAGCACCATTATGTTCATGCTATTAGATTTTGTATCCTTTTTATGTATGAAGGATTTGATTCTTCTTGTGTTTGTCTTTTACTGACATTTACAAATGATTGCCTTGGTACATCATTAAATGATTATAGGTGTATACTGTTGGTCCTGAATATGCACATGCGGAGGCAAGGAAATCCCCTGTTGTTGATGGTGTTGTCATGCGAAATCCTGATGGAAAAGAAGTAATTTCCTGTAGTAACTGAGTCTACTGAGATCTTTCCCTCCCCCCCTTCATATACATGTACACTCATTTTGTGTGACTGACTGAAACCAAATCACATGCATCTATAAACACGGATTCACTTTTTCAGTTGCTTGCTTGTATTCTACTTTGTGAAATCCATCACTTGAGAAGCAAAATTAGTTTCCTACCTTGTTATGTTTTGGAAAATAGTGCATTGAAAGTGATGTCCTGCAGAGTTTAGGATAAAATACTACAACAAATAGATATAAACTCTTCGTAGTAATTCTTTTGTCTAGTTAGGCAAGCAATGCAAAGTTTCCTCTTCTCACTAGTTACTATATCACATTCCTTTTGAGCAGCATTCTAGGTCTTTTCTCATAAATTGGCAAATGCTTCTTGTTCAGATCTCAGAATTCAATAATGCTTTCAGACTACAAGTGTCAGAATTTACACAACACTGCTATGAATTATATTAACTCTTCAAGTAAATTTAGCATAGAACCTTTTAATTTTTTAATTATAGCTGTTGATTTGGCGACTCCGGTTAACTGTACTAAGCTTGCTTCTCAAGTGATGAATTTTTAAACTCGTAAGAAAAAGATTATATAAGAGAAGTAACATTCCAATATACATGCATGCCTGTGCGCATACATGTACTGTTTCCTAATACAAGTATACTGCAATCAGAATGCATGGCACTGCTGAATCAATTTTTTATGTTTATATTTCTTGTTCAGAGTTACATGATGATTGTGACATATAACCTTCTTACCGTGTTTGACAGGTAAGGTATCCGGTGTTACTGACACCTAACGAGAAGCAAATGGCAAGAGATGTTTGCATTGCATTTAGGCAGGCGGTATGGAATTAGAATGCAGTTTTAGTTAATTAATATATTTCTGGCTTCCAAGATATTATTCTTCTACTTGATTGTGTCTCATGAATACCTTATGCTGACTGGTTTGTCATTGCTTATAAAAGATTGGTTTGTAATTGCTTTAGGTTTTTATTGCTTTTGTGAAGTGAAACAATATGCCTTTCTCCTGTCATAATGATCAACAATAAATATTCAATAATGATTGATGAGTGTAGGTGCATTAGATGGGTTAGTTTATTGATGTCTCTCACTTACATGATTTGTTATTGCAGTGAGCTCCTTTTGCTAGTGTTGTCCAATGTGTTTAATGTGACCTTTTGTCATTCTTTTCTTTGTGAAAAAATGACTGAACTCAGCAATAGTCGTTTGATTCTTGATAGTACAGCTCCTTTAGCCTAGCCTCCCTGTTAAGACTCATATGTCTTCGTTTAAGTCACTTTTAAACATGTAGTTTGTGGTTGCTGATCTTTTCATTGTTGTAATTCGTAACGGCTAAACATATCTTCCTATAAATAGATACGATGTGATTTCTCCATTTTATTTTTCATATTATTGTTGCTGTCTTCATTACTGATATTGTATTGTCAGTCAACACTAAATTGTTGTTGCTTGCAGGTTTGTGGGTTTGATCTCCTGCGTTGTGAAGGAAGATCATATGTTTGTGATGTAAATGGATGGAGTTTTGTGAAAAATTCCTACAAGTACTGGTCATTATATTTTTTAATCAATTTTAGTTTCATTTATGCCTGTTTAACTAGTCATATGCTGCTTGTTGTTTAGTCTAAGAAGTTAAGACTGTATACTTGTGGAAGATTTCCATTTTTCTAGAAACCCAAGAACTGTTGAAACATGCTCTCTAATTGAAAAATGAAAAACACTTTCTTAGACAAGTGTTTTCTATCTCCATTTTTTTGGAACTAGTGAAAGTTGTTCAAATACTCTTAACTCTAGAATACAAGTGCTGTTTTTGGTTTCTTTTTTTTAAACCTCATTTTCTTATTATTTGGAATTCAAACCAAAAGAATCCCTTGTTTTCTATTTTGGAAAATTCATGGTAAGTATACCTATTTTTCTAATTATTCACGTGAGAAAATTCTCTAGAATAAAAAAATTAGTGATGAAAACTGCAAAACAATTCTGAAAGCAAACTTTCCCTTACAGTTTTTTTTCTAAACAAAGAAGGAAAGAAAAATCTGACAAATGTGTCCTGATTCCTTAACATGTTGAGCATTTTTATTTGGACTAATTACCACGTCTTCATTTCTTTTAATATGTTGGCATATGTCATGAAATTATGAAAAGTAATAGAATGTTTAGTATCTATAGTTATTTGTTTTCATTTTTCTCAGTGTATCCTGATTGTGCAAAACTGAAACTTGTTTATTGTTTGGTTTACTTGTATTCTTTTCTCTTCTCACCAATTTCATAATTCTCACAATTTTCTTACATCATTTCAATTCTCAATACAGATATTATGATGATGCTGCTTGTGTGTTGAGAAAGATGCTTTTGGATGCGAAAGCTCCTCATCTTTCATCAACAATTCCCCCCACTTTACCATGGAAAGTCAATGAACCAGTCCAGCCTTCTGAGGGATTAACTCGTCAGGGAAGTGGGATTATTGGTACATTTGGGCAGTCTGAGGAGTTGCGTTGTGTGATTGCCATTATTCGTCAGTATGTAATATGATTTCCTTTAGTATTTTTACCTCACCGAAGATTTTCAAATCAACCTTCTTATTTGTGTTTTATGTGGACAGTGGTGATAGAACTCCCAAACAAAAGGTGAAGTTGAAGGTCACTGAGGAAAAGCTGTTGAACTTGATGTTAAAGTACAATGGGGGGCGACCCAGATCTGAGGTGATTCCTTTTTTATTGGGATAAAGACGTTAGTGGTACATTTACTTTTGATGATTTTTTTTTATTTGAGTCCTTAACTTCTTATTCAGGAAAATATTCTTGTATGTTTCAGAAAGTAAAAAAAAATCAGTTCTTATTCTTGGTCTCTATTTAAAAGTGTTGATTTTGCTGTAATCTATTTGGGTTTATAATATTGATAAAATGATTTCAGCTGTTTGGAGATTACCAGGTTGATGATCAAAAAGCCTCATTATATTCCATTTTTGCTTGTTTGCTTATCATTTTACATTGAGCTGAAATAGATCATATATGAGATATGAGATTGGAAGGTTGATGATCAAACACCTCATTTATTTTTGTTTGTTTGATTCCTATTTTATGATGAGTGAAAAAAAATAAAACCCATGTGATGTCTTTACCTCCTTTTCTATACCCTTTTATGGCATGATCTCCCCTGATTCTTTCCTGTTTACAACTGTACTCTACAGTGTTGGGAATAAGCTAGTGGGGCCACCGTTTTGATAGCATGGGTAGCCTAGTTTTGGATACTTTGACATTTTAAAGAATAATATAAATCATATCATGAGACCTTACTTAACAACCTAAGCTTTTAGGTGGGAAGATTACTTGATATGGTATCAGAGTCTTATTGACTTAGTAGTCACTAGTTTGAATCTCATTTCTCTCATTGTATTTGATATGGACCTGTGTGCAAAGTTTCAAGCCCACACTTGAGGGGACATGTTAAATAATATAAATCATATCCTGGAACCTCACCTAATAGGGACATGTTAAATAATATAAATCATATCCTGGAACCTCACCTAATAGCTTAAGCTTTTAGGTGAGATGGTTCCTTGACATTGCAATCACAAGTGTTTTTAGAAATTATTCTTAATACACAAAAACTCATTGACTTTTTGGGCCAATTTTCTCCATCTTGATGATGTTTCTCACATGTATAGTCATAATGGAGATACTTCATTTGATAATGGTCATTTCAGCTGCATTTTAAACAGTGACTAGTTGTATAAACTGATCTGTTACTCTGCAAAACATACATGTATTTCTTTAGAAAAAATGGAAGCATAAGACCTAGATTAGAAAATCACTAAAACTAACTTTATTACTGTGTTTTTATTCCTTTTTTTCATTTGCTATTCTGTTGTCTTGTAGTCTTATAGAGTTGTTTTATATCAGTCCTTTTTTTTGTTTTGTTTTCTTCCTCAGACAAAACTTAAAAGTGCTGTTGAATTACAAGATCTGTTAGATGCAACTCGAATACTTGTACCTCGTACAAGGTATCATTTAAAGTTCATCATCTCCACTGGTTTGCCAAAGATGGGTTCTTTTGTGCTTTAATATCATCCTGCCTTTTAGTGATATGCATATAAAATCTCATAAATGTGGCATTCAAACGTTTGTTATTACCATCATCAACAGTTTGTTTGAGATGCACTTTGTCTATTATTATTGTAAGTGTCATGCATTAGCTTTGCCAATTAAGTATACATGACAGTGGGTGGTTGTCTGCTTGATGCTTATAATCTTGAAGATGGAGTTCAAATTTTCTTCAGGGGACAAGGATCTTGTAGAAATTATATTCCTTCTTATTATTATCACTGCCTAGGACCTAGGATATATACAACAACTATATTTCTAATTTAGGATAGTTATTAACTATACATAAATAGCTATCAATGCTAGATCCTAACTAATAGGAAGATATTTGACTACCCTTTTATACTTCCTACTCTGTCATTCAATAGATCTACATTCTGAAACATATATTAATCATAAGTTCATGGTCCATATGTTTTTGATGTAAAATATAATAGGAATGCGTAGTTCTAAGAACTGAGAGTACTGGATCTGTTACGGTACTGAAACTGATCTTCATGCCATATCTCACCTGGTTGCTATGAACACTGGAAATTGTGTTGTTCTATTTTTTTCCAATGATGATTAAGATTTGTTGGTGATTTTAGTTCTCCTTTTGCTATATAGACCGGGTCGAGGAAGTGATAGTGAGGCAGAAGACTTTGAGCATGCTGAAAAGCTACGGCAAGTTAAAGCAGTTCTAGAGGAGGTTGTTTCATTTGTCTTGAATATTTGATGTCTCAAGATATCCTGTCACAGCTATTATGATTTAAGTGTATCTTCTGTAGATCTATGGGTTTATAACTTCCATTTCATTTATCCATGGCTATTCCATCGCTTTGCCTCCATAAGTGAGTTTAGGGTAAATGAAAGTTTGATCATTTATGGTTAGAACAGCAGTCAAGTTGTGATTGGATTGGTGTTATGCCTTGTTCTTAACAATCATGAAAGCAACTCTGATGATTTAGGAACAATGCTGTTAAAAATAGAGTTGACTTGGCATTCCATGCTCAATGCTTCAAGTAGTCATATTTAATTTATTGTTAAAGCATCTTCACATATTTCTATTATGTTTCTGATGCTTGAAGTGTTTCTTATTCCAGGGGGGGCATTTCTCTGGTATTTATAGGAAGGTCCAGCTAAAACCTCTAAAGTGGGTTAGAGTTCTAAAAAGTAATGGTGAAGGTGAGGAAGAACGACCAGTTGAAGCTCTCATGATTCTTAAATATGGAGGTGTTCTTACCCATGCTGGCAGAAAGCAGGTGTTTATAATTGATGTCTTGCTGATCTTATGTTTAATTTATTTTGCACACATAGTGACAATCTAACGATTCCTAAGCAATACTATGCCAGATTCTTCATACCTTTCATTGTAAAATAACCTTCTTTGTTTGATTTTCATTTCTGCTTTTCTGATGTTTTCGCAGGCAGAAGAGCTGGGTAGATATTTTCGAAATAATATATATCCAGGTTAAGATAATTGTGGAGAATTCTCGGATTCTCACTTTCTCACTTTATTTCTGAATAAATTCTAGAATATATACAGCATTTACAATTCTATATTAGAATAATTATTAACTACACATAAATAGATATCATCACTAGATCCCAGTTTATAGGAAAGCATATTTGACTTTCTGTTTATACTCCCTACAAATCTGCCTTCAGAATCTTCAACATTCAACACTTCCCCTCAAGCTGGATGGAAGAGATCCTTAATTCCCAGCTTTTCCAATATGTTCTTGAATACAGGATTCTGAACTCCTTCATTCCCAGCTTGTCCAATGTGTTCTTGAATGCAGGATTTACAGGGCTGTAGTAACTGGCAATTTTAGTTTCTTATCTACACATGGCTTTTCCTCTTGGCTTAACTGTTCTGGTTGACCATTTTCTATACTACTTGTGTCATCTCTCTTGATTTATTCATTCAAACATGTTGACAGCTGCTCGATGAAAGACATTAACAATTGATATGATGTTATATTTAATTTCTAGGCCATGTCTGTTGACCAGAATGTGAGTGGACTTACCATGGACAAAGTAGATTTATGTTACTGCTTCCACATGTTCTCCAGTACACTTAGTAATTATTATCTTTTTAGGATGAATTTTGGCCTGAATGGTTGCATGCTTCTTTTAAGTTTGGACTTGGGAGGCCCTTTTCCATTGACAAGTAGAACAACATATTTCATGATTGTTTATCTTTGTTTCTCTTGATGGAGATGTATAAAATTTCAGGTGAAGGCACAGGCCTGCTTCGTCTTCATAGCACATATCGTCATGACCTTAAAATCTACAGCTCTGACGAAGGTCGTGTACAGGTATAGCATTGTAGTTCACATAAATAAAAATAAAATTGCACTTAATCTTTGCTTGCTTTGTTTTCTTATTATTTGGGTGCTATTCCAATTTTGGACTGAATTGCCACACATCATTCACAAATAGTTTCTGACAGATGTCCGCAGCGGGATTTGCAAAGGGCCTCCTCGATCTGGAAGGACCACTAACACCAATTCTGGTCTGCGGTCTTTTCTTTAGATTTACTGAGTTTGCAAACCTTTGTATATTGAGTTTTTAACTGACCTGTTAAACTTTATCAAGGTCTCCCTTGTTAGCAAGGATTCCTCCATGCTGGATGGACTTGACAATGCCAGCAGTGAGATGGAAGAAGCCAAGGTATGTTTTGCTCCTTGAAATGCATTAGCGCTTTTTTATCTTCCACTGGCTGAATTTAATATCCAGTAATTGACTATGATTATGACCCAAAACTGTTAAATTCAGATGACGTTCATATCCTTAAATATTTTTCTATTCCTATTATTATTAAACATTGATGTCATGTATTCCGATTATCACAAGCTAAGCATCGCCAATATGAATAAAGTAATTGCTTTCTATCCTTTGATTGTTTGCTAGGCTCATTCATCTCCAATAGTCTGGAATGATGTTATGCTCTATTCTAACAGTGATTTCCTTTTGTTTTATTTAATTTTTTCACAGGCTAGGTTGAATGAGATTGTAACATTTCCTGCAAAGATAGTTCATAGCAATGGATCCTCTGAGTGTCCTTGGATGACTGATGGAGCTGGACTGCCTTCAAATGCTTCTGAACTTCTCCCTAAACTGGTGAATATTCTTGCTAGTGAAACATGATGAGCCTAATGTCTATTGTCTGTGGATATTTGTAATCGCACATGCCTATGTCGATAATACAAAACACTCTCTTTAAGCTCATTTTTACTTAAGAGGCTTTGTCAGCAGTTTTTTCCTTTTTTCAAAAAAAACACACCAGGATTATTAGGAGACTTGCATTGTTTGAGGTTAAAGAAGGCATTTAACTTCGAAGTTATTTTATTCTTGCAGATGCAAAGTGTTGCACGTACTTCAAAAAACAGTTGTTTTATCAATTTTGATTGGAAATCTGTATCCTAACTCCATGATAGTCAAACTGATTGAATGATTCACCTGAAATCAATGATTTTTATTTATAATTAACTTTTCTATCATTTTTGTATTCTTACATGTTCAAAGGAACTCATATTTATATATGGACCCAAGGGTTTCCATTATGAATATGAGGTTTCAAGTGATTCATACAAGAAGCGAATTCCTGCTGAGTAATAGTTAATGGTAAAAATAGAGAGAAACGCTTTTCATGTTTTGACGCTCTCAAGAAGTTTTATGCCACTTTCTGCACTTGAAAGAGTGATATTTTCATTACTAGGATTTGAATCTCAGCCCGTGGGATAGGCAGGGTTTTGTTTTTGTCATACTTGATAGATGGAGTACTTTCTGGAATCTGAAAAGCTCTAAATTATTAAATCAACTCTGCAGGGTACCTTCTGCTAGCTTATAGTTGATATATCGCTGTAACACTGTAGTATAATAAAAATAGTGACTAGTTTTTCTTTTTCTTACTCTTTTTTTATGTAACAATTTATGGAGTTCTTTTACTAATTTTGAGGTGTATTTCATTGTTAGACAGAGAAAACTTTTCCAAACTTCTCATCCTCCTCTCATTTTGTGTTTATCGTGAATAGGTAACGTTAACCAAGAAGGTGACAGAACAAGTGAGACTACTCGCCAAGAATGAAGATGAAGAACTTACAGAGACAAACTCATATGATGTAATTCCACCATATGACCAAGCGAAGGCACTTGGTAAGACAAATATTGATATAGATCGTATTGCTGCTGGATTACCCTGTGGAAGTGAGGGATTCTTGTTAATGTATGCTCGCTGGAAGAAGCTTGAAAGAGACTTGTATAATGAAACGAAAAGAGTAAGTGATTGCTATTATTTGTGTTGGTTGTTGATAGTGTGATGAGTGCAAATGATTAAGGGGTTGCTGCTCTTGCATTTCCTTTTACATATATGTTACTATTACTTCAATGTAATTCATTTCAAGAATATTTAATTTCAGCGTTTGTATTTTTTAACAAAAGTTGAAAAAAGTGTTTCTGTTAATATGATAGAACAGTTCAAGTAAACTTCCATATAGTATAACATTTTGTAATTATTGATTTACATGCAGACGGTTTGATATAACACAAATTCCTGATGTTTACGACTCTTGCAAGTAAGTTCTCTATTTCCAGTATGCTTTTTTTTTCAAGTTCTTAGAAAGTAATAATACACCTGATACTAAATTATTACCTTTTAATGATCATGAATGTGAAAAATATTCCTGCAATTACTTTGTTTCTCTCAAAATCTTTATTAAGCTTAATCATTACTACACAACTTATGGTTGTCTACAAGCCATGGAGTTGAAATTCTCTGGTTTTTGTTTTAGCATTTTTTACTGCATATTTGCAGCATGTGTTTTTCTTATTGTCTTGCTTCTTGTCTTTCTTTTTTTTCAATTATCTTTGAGACTAAGGGACTGCACACCAAGTGATGGTTTGGGCTGGTTTGTGCTAGTCTGAGTGGGCCCAATAATGGCATTAATTTATAGTGAGATGCATGGTAAAATCTACAATGCACATGGTATTACAAAGACATCCATTAGTGTCCATGCATGTTGGCATGGCTGATATTTGCTGCCTTGACATGAAAGGTTGAAGGATGCTTGTAGAGGCAGGATACCTTTATATGTTCATTTATATTATATCGTCTCAAAACCGGTATGAAACTATTTTTGCTGATGGTGATTGACTTGCCTTATTCAAAAACCTTTGGTGTACTAATTTTAACGAAGATTCATGGTACCATGTCGTTCTCACTGTAGTTGTTTTCTGACTGTTATATTGTTTCCTTATTTGATCTACCATTTTACAGATATGATCTGTTGCACAATGCTCATCTTAATCTAGAGGGGCTGGATGAACTCTTCAAAGTTTCTCAGGTATAAATGGACTCTGATCCAACAATTTATGTTTTTTTAACAGATGTCATATTTGTATTTAAGTATTCATCTTTGGCAGATTTGGTCTACTATACTGCTTTTGTACCGTGGACCTGAATGTCATAAAGATAATAGTAAAAACTCATTCTCCTACATTATGCTGATTAAGATGGCAATGTCTGGCTTCTTTTCAGTATGCGATGCCTGTTTCTTGAATTAAGGACACATTTGACATAATTGTTGATTATATGAAATATACTTTAGGCAATGAACTACACATCAAATCAATTATCTCTTGAAAATATACATAGCAATGAGCTATTATTGAATAATCATTGTAATTTCTGAGTGTTTTGAATATTGTTATTGCAGCTACTAGCTGATGGTGTCATTCCTAATGAGTATGGAATCAATCCAAAGCAGAGATTGAAGATTGGCTCAAAGGTGAAGTATCTTTTTTGATGTTTCCACATGTTACTGAGAAAATATAGCTGATAGGCATGCTTAATTTCTGCGGTATGTCATATTTGGCAAACATACTATTGATGTTAACTATGAACATTCTGGTGAATATCTCTTGACTAAGTATACCAAATGCTCTTAAAATCATATAAATTCAAGCTAGATCAATGGCTTGATCTCATGGTAGGTTACCATGGGTTGTTTGCATATGTTCAGAGTCACATTGTTGTATTAACAGAGAAGATGTTAGGGAACTACTGGATTGATTGATGTTTAGAGCTCCAATAAAAAATGGTTCCTTCACCTTTTTGAGTTTCTTGATTCTATTGCATCACTTTTTAGTCTCTTATATGTATTAACATGTCAACTGTGGAACATTATCTTAACACACTTCCTCGAATAGTAGAGATCCAGTCAGGGTGAGAGAAGGGGTTAGGGAGCTACTGATTGATTGATGTTTGGAGCTTTAATGAAAAAATGGTTCCTTCACCTTTGTGTTTGAATCTGTTGATTCTCGTGCACCACTTATAGTCTTATATATATATATATATTGTTTCTTACTTGATGCAATTTTTTTTTCAGATAGCTCGCCGTTTGTTGGGTAAAGTATTGATTGATCTTAGGAACACGCGTGAGGAAGCCATTAGTGTTGCTGAATTAAAATGTAATGAAGATCAACAATCAACTTTTAAGAAGTCTGAAAAGGAAGATACAAATTACCAGTTAAAGCTTCCAATTAAGAATGATGACATGAGAAGGATTAGCACCGCTAGTGATAAATCAATGGATCAGGATGATGATGATGATAAAGAGATGAAATACCGTTTGGATCCAAAGTAAATATTTCAACCTTTTTCTTGATGTTTCAACATTTTTTATAGAATCACTGATTAGTAATGTTCACTTTTAATTAGGTATGCAAATGTAAGGACCCCAGGGCGTCATGTGCGTACACGCCTGTATTTTACATCGGTAAGAAAAATTATGTCCCCTGCTTTCTACAACACACAGACATCCATCTCTCTCTCTCTTTCACTCAATATTTTTTTGTAAAAGCAAGAAATTTTGTTTGATAATACTAGATTCTCTGTTGAGTGATCTCCACCATCTCAACTTTTTGTATAAAATTCAGGAATACTTAATATAGAAACCTATCAGGCAGTTGAATGATCCCCACCATCTCAACCTTTAGCCAGAGGGTTGAAGGATCCTCGGTTAACTGCTTAACTATCATTATGAAGAGGGCATATTTATGTTTCTTCAGAAAAATAACTTTTTTTGTATGCACTTTTCAAATGCCAGTTGTTTGAAAAGACTAAGACTTATCCCATCAAATTTTGATATGGGATTTCCAATCATTTGACTAAAACTTCTTTGGTTTTCATTTTTGAGCATTTTCATTGTGAGTACTGTTGTATCTCAATGCTAATGATGTTAATGGGATGGGGATTAGAACCCTCAGTGTTGATGAACAAGTGAGTTCTATAGACTCACTTTCAACTTCTTTCAATGAAACATGGTTTACTTCTTTCATTTCACAGTTTTGGCAACCAAGGGTGTACAACACTGATATGTTTAGAACATGCTACAATTTTTTCCTACCTTTCCTCATTACTAACTTTCTCAAGTCTTGAACAGTCTGAAATATTTACTTAAATCAGATATAAGCGGGTTAGTCATTTGACGTGCTGATAAACTGAAGATTTTATTTTTTATACATTATATCATTGGAAGTTTTTATCATGCAACTTGGATGACAGGAATCACATATCCATTCCCTTGTGAATGTTCTCCGTTACTGTAACCTGGATGAATCTCTTCAAGGTGAGGATAGCCTTGTTTGCCAGAGTGCCTTGGAGCGTTTGTATAAAACCAAGGAGCTTGACTACATGAGCTATATTGTGCTAAGGATGTTTGAGAATACTGAGGTTGTAATTCTGGCTTTTTTTAGAATGTTCTTTTTACTTGATTACCTTAATTCCATGTTTTCCTTTCTACTTATTAGACTGTTGCTGAATAAAATTATTTTCAGTCAAAGCTAGAGCCACTACTATTCGTGGCCCAGGTTGGCTGTCCAGCCCAGAAACTGGTATCCATAACCTTGAGCTGGTTCAATTTTGGAACTTAGCTAATAAAGCCAGTGTTTGTCTGGAAGTCTTCATGGTTTTGAGTCTTTCAGGCTGAGTTAAGAGAGAGAGAGAGAGAGAGAAAGAGGTTTCCAGGTCATTTTCATTCCTGAAACCTTGTAATTTCCATGTCGTAGATTTTCATGTTGAGGGAACTGATTTCATAGTCGCTAAATCAGAGCTGTTTGTGAATAGCTTGCAGTTTAACCTTGTTAATGCAATTGGAGATAATATGTTCTTAAACTTAGGAAGTCAATAATTTTTCTTTTCAATTTGATATTGCAGGTTGCTTTGGAAGACCCAAAAAGGTTCCGCATAGAGATGACTTTCAGCCGCGGGGCAGACTTGTCCCCATTGGAGGTAAGCATATATTCATTTGTTTCTAAGAGAGCTCCCATGTAATGTTTCAAAGAGAGCTCCTGTATATGCATTTAATGTTTGGGAATACAAATTGAATTTCACTTCAGCAAAACATTAAACTGGAAAAGTCATTATAATGGTGAGCCTGGCAATCATCACTGCTTGGAGTTATGGCCTACCAGGCATATCCGTGAGATGGTAGACATTATGTTAGGGAACGAAGTAGATGGAGGGGAAGGAAGGGAATGACTCTTAACCTTTTCTGGGAAGGGATTTTTGTTGGATGGCCCCTCCAAAGTCTCACCCCCGGTAGAGTCAAACATTGCGATTTATTCTATTGTTGGCTGGTGTCTGTTTCTTCTTACTAAGATGGCCTCATTTTGTTCCAAAATGATTTGATACTAGGGATAAAGGCTATATACTATTTAAACTAGGCATAGTTGAGGGAGCCACGTTAACAAGGTCAAGTTTTGTTCTGATTTGTTTGCCAGAAGAATGACAATGAGGCTACCTCGTTGCATCAGGAACACACTCTTCCAATAATGGGTCCAGAAAGGCTGCAAGAAGTGGGATCCTATCCCACACTAGAGAAAATGGAGATGATGTTTCGTCCTTTTGCCATGCCAGCAGAAGACTTTCCTCCACCGTCCATTCCTGTTGGATTCTCGGGCTACTTCTCAAAAAGTGCGGCAGTAATTGAGCGCCTTGTTAATCTCTGGCCCTTCCATAAGCATGATAAGCATGCGAGCGCCAATGGAAAGTAGCTGCTACCATTTTCTCTGCTTCCTTTCACGAGTGAATATTCCATTTTCTCATACCATAATGCTGATGCTTTAAGGTATGTTTCGAGCTTATCTTGTAAAAAAACTTTTGGAGCGTGCTTAATCCTTTTAATAGTTGGAAGTAACTTGTCCAATAATTGTATATTATTATACTAGAGATATTCATGAAAGATACACTGCCATTTCCAGTTTTTTGTCCAAACCCTTGGGTGTTTTTCCTGTTTAAGGAAAAGATGTTTGTCTTTCTTCTATATTCTGATAAACATCAGCAACCTTTTCTAGACCCTTCGAGAGTCAAAAGGCTTTCATAGGGCTTAAAAAATTACTCAACTCTCCTGAAATCTTTTCTTAATCAAAGGATAAAAAAATTACCTACTCCTACACCTTAGAAAAAATAATTTAGCAATAAACACTTCTTTCATTAAAAATAATTTATGTGGAAAAAGTTTATATACTACACTAATAAAGCTTTTTATGGGGTCCAAATCATGTACTTGAAGATGAAGGTGGTGGTCTAGCTGCAAAAATACATACAACCAACAAGCTTAGGCCTTATTTCTAGGCACATGAAATCATTGTCATAACCGACCTTATTTATACATATTCTCCACAAATTGGATATATTTAAACAAATGGTCTAATGAAGTATTTAATAAAGCAGAAGTTCTCACTGATCTGAACAATGAGTGTTTTTCTGGGCAACAAGCATAAGAACAGTTACTGATCGTGCCTCAGGAATTTTTCCAACAATAATCTGCTGTAGCAGTAAAATCTTAGTTATCAGAAATCATTCCCAACTCTTTACCTACGAAAGATAACGATGAAAAGGTTTTGAAGGGGCGAATGAAAGAAAAAACAATTAATGAATGAACACATGGAATCCAAGACAACACAAGACTTATTCAGAGTATGCTTTCTTCCAATCCTTATGAAATAAGTGGCTGGTCTTTCTTCTCCATCGGCCTACAAAAGATCACCAAGTAACTAAGAGCCATGAGCGTAGAAGCCAATCAAATTCTCATTTAAAATCCAATCTTTAAAAACAAAACAGTCTTTCAATTCCACATGAATATAGTACACAAATTAAAATTTTCTCCTTTAAATAATAAATATATAGAGGAATCAATCATTTTGTGGCTGAAGCTAATTCATTAAAATTAAATTAAAGGGGATTGAGATAGAGGAATTAGCATAATGCTTACCTGATCTCATTAAAGGGGATTGAGATAGAGGAATTAGCATAATGCTTACCTGATCTCATTAACGGCAGTCGTCTCCTACTGAAACTTTACAAAGCGACGAAGGGCATCCTTGGCGTTAGGATGGTCCCACTCCAATGCTGACTCCCACCGTTCTTCTGGGTGTATTATTATTTCAAGAGAAGGGTGAGGAGATGACTGGTTACTTTCCAAAAACGGAAGGAAAATTGGTATCCTCTTCAGCTTCTCACAGTTCCTTTATGTGAATTACTTCGAGAGAATCGCAAATCAGTGTTGCACTTAAAAATGCTTTTCAATTCTGGTAATTCAATCAATTTCAATGTTTTCAACTTTGGAAGTTCGAGTTTGGTGGTGGTGGTGCTGCTGCGGCTGCTTTCTTCATCGATACGCCCTTCATCTGATTCTGTTTCTATTATCTCCACCATTTTCTCACATTCACTAACTTCAATAACTTCTAGGTTTTCCAGGAAGACATGAGGGAACAACTTCTTCATACTCTTACATCCAAAACAATAGAACTCTTTAAGACAATAAAATTTACCATTATAAGATGGCATTGGTATGGGAGCAGACCGGAACCTAGAAGATGAAGCGAAGCTCTCCCTGCTACTACACTCCCCAGTGATTAGTTCTTGATTATCATTTGGGAATGTGACCTGAAAATCTCCATCTTTTTTTACACTCAAATTATCGAACCCCGTTGCTTTGTCTTTATAACACGTTTTTACATTGCAACCATCATTCTTCTCCTTTAAGTGTCCTACACGAACTTTGTAAGTTTTGAGTGAGGGGGTCTGATCCCGATAATTGAAAAACTTCACTAAGTCAGAGTGACCATTAAAATGGCATTCTAAATCTTCCAATTTCTCCAGGCATCCCACTTCCTCTCCTTTAACAGTCATCGGAGCATTTTTTCCCCATCCAAGTATAAAGACTTGCAAGTGAGAGAGTTTATGTAATACCCAACCAGGAAAATTCTTTTGACCACAGCTACTCATTCTAAGATACCTCAGTTCGGATAGACATTCCAAGCCTTGAGGAATATTTTCAAGTGCAGTGCGATAGAGATCCAACCTCCTCATTTTCCCGAGCTTTTCTAATGATGGTACATGAACTAACTTCTTACAATCAATGAGCAATAATGTAGTGAGCCCCACCAAATTAGAGACAGAATCAGGCAATTTTACAATAACCGTGTGAGACAGATCGAGGATCTTGAGTCCATGCAACTGGTTGAAAAATGTATCGCCAATCAATTCCAACTCTCTATTATAGGGTAACAATAGAGTTGATAGCGAGGGGCACCTTGGTGAATGTCTGGAAGGAATTTCTTTAATTTGGTTTTCTATTAGTGAAGCAGTCACAAGACTCTCCCCCCATTCTCGTGCACCCGACAAATTTTTTAATTTCTCACCTGCTTTAATCATGACTGAACCGCGCTCTTTATATATTTCGATTGCCATGTGCCTGATCAAGTTATGCATCTTGACAGCACTACCACCATCAATACTTTCCAATAAGCAGGCATCTTCAAGTTTATCAAGCAGACCATGGCCTCTGCGAAATTCTGCCTCCCTACTTTCCTGCTTTGCTATCACTCCCTCATCAATCAAATAAGCTATCAAATCATCCCTAGGGATCATGAAGGCTTTGGGAAATAATGCACAGTACAAGAAACCTTCTTTCTGATCATGCTTCTTTAGGTGGGTATAGCTTGATTTCAACGATGGGAATACCATTTCCATGTGAGATTGGCCAGCACTTGATTGTATCAGGTCTTGTAAAGCATTCTTCCATTGGCGATCGTAACTCAAGCTCTTCATGAATACAGCCATTGCTATTATTCCTAGCGGCAAACGACCACACTCATTTACAATACATTTTGCAATTCGTTTCTTTGCTGGAGAAAGTTCAGATTTTCTGTCCATGTTTCATCATGAACAAAGACACAGCTTCTTCATGTGAAAGAGTATCTACTTTGATGATGCTTGGACTAGCCATCTTTAGAAAAACTTCTTTTGATCGAGTTGAAACAAGCAGCTTGCATCCTTTATTTGACTCAGGAATCCCCACTACATGTGGCTCAAAACAATCCCACAGATTATCTAAAATAAGGATCCATTTTTTATTCTGCCGTAGTTCTTTTGACAATTTGATAGATCTATGCAGATCATCATCTTCACTTGAAAGATCTACGCCAATAGATTTAGCAATTAGATTCTGCAATCTTTCAATGCTGCAATTTTGAGACACGGGACACCCAGTAAAGACGATGAGGAATGTCTTTACTTTGTAGAAGCTCGTTATGAAGATGTTTTAGCAATTCTGTTTTACCAACCCCCGCCATTCCGTAAATGCCAATGGTTGAGACTTTATCATCCATTATCCAAGACCGTATCTGTCTTGTATTCTCTTCAAATGCTCGACCCACTAGCATTTTAGAGCTAGTAGGAAATGGATCTCCCCTAGTCTCATCGAATAGAAAAGCAGTGTCTTCCAACCTTTGATCAGCTAATCCACTTGCTAAATCTCCACCATGGGGGTGTGCTAGAAGAGCCATCTCTACCTAAAGCTGCTTCTTTAATTTCTTCAGGAACATTGCCAACATATGGTTCAACACCCTTCCCTGTCTCTCCTGACAAATGGTGTCTGATCCTCGTAGTGGATGTACGTTTGGCAAATATATGGCCACAGAAAATACACTCCTCTCTATCATCATGCAGCCTTACAACATATTCCCGAAATCGAACATTTGGTCTAGTCATTTTGATCAGTGGCTCTGTATAAAAGAGAAGAAAAAGATACATGTCAACACGATGCCTTAAGGAAAAGAATATTGAATAAGAATTAATTAAAGTTACATTAGGATCAGATAAAATAATTAACAACAAATCTTTTATTAGAATCACGGGGCCATATTTATTGTTCAACTACAATATTACTCTTTACTATATATAAAAATCTTACCACATTCTTATCCCTAAACATGTCAATTAATTTATTCATACCAAACATGTATACGTAATACATATGCTTCCTATGAGGCCATGTGAAAAACTATTAATGATCCCACACCAAAGATTCAAACAATAGTTCCATGTGAAAAACAACATTGTAAGATAAAAAAAAAAAAAGACAATTTACCTAGGGAGTCATTCCTGTCAACATGCTGAATATATTCTGCACAGGTGTTTTCCATGCCACTTTCTGCTTCAGGATGCAAGCAAATTAACTCTTCCTCTGCACCTTGTTCCAGTTTCTGAACTCCCACTTGTATCCTTCCATCATCACCTGACAATTTGTCAAGCATTGCATTGCTTTGCTCCAACATGCTAGCTATGGGTTCTGTTTTCTCTTTAACATCATCCATAATGACATCGTGTTTTACTGATGGAGAACAAAGTGGATCATAATAACTTCCAAGGCCAGGACAGAATAGATTCTTTGGTGGATGAGTGACCTCGTTATTGCTTGAGCCTGCTCCAGTTTCAAGTTTCTTCTCTGGAGGGCCATCAATGGCTGCAAGGGCTGCATCTTGGACATCTTGAGGCACTTGTCCACAAACTCTAACACCACGGCCTACAGATCCTGCTAAATGATATCTGATCCTCAAAATGGAACTACCTTTGGCAAATACATGCCCACAATACTTACACCCCATGCGACCATCATCCATCTTCTCAGCATATTCCCAAAAAGATCTGTCAACATGATGCAAAACTGGATCATTCTTTCGAAGCATCTTGACAAGCGGCTCTGTAGAAAAAAAACAAAAAAAAGATCTGTCAACATGATGCCAAAATGGATCGATCAGGGTCAAAATAGTGAATGGAACTTACATCAACTGTGAAAGGGAAGGTTGAAACTGAAATAACAAGTTGAAAAACAGTAAAGAAAAAAACAATGAATTCAAGGATTATAAGAACCGAGAAAGACAAATTGATTTCGTATTGGGAACTACAGAATAAAATTGATCCAAACTCCAAAGTTTCTCAATAAAATTTCTACACTTAAGATATCCAATCTGGAAAAATCAAGCAATATGGTAAAAATCAAACAAAAAAAGGTTTACCTGCAAAAAGCGGTTCTCCAAGTGTCTAGAAACTGTGTTGCTTAAGCAATCTGGAATCAAACTAAAGTTGCCCTCTGTCTTATTTCAGCAATCTTTAAGTACTAAGGTAGTCCTCTGTTCTAAATAGGAACGTAAATAACTAGGAAACCATAACAGCCTTGATTTCCTATTTTAACTTGGAAAGAAATAATTAAAATAAAACAATAACACTAAAAGAAAGCCACTTTTGCAGCAGCTCCAGCTTTGGTCATGGCACTATGGGGAGTCCCTTGCCTGATCTGCAACAACAGAGTTATTTTCCTGATTTGCATCACTTTGTTATTGTTGGCGTGAGCTGTACAAATCTCTACACATTAGGAAACTAGAGCTGTCATATTTCTTATTTATAAGCATCCCGATTGTTATGGGATACTCGTTATATCTTTCCTAAATTATTGGACTTGAGTGAGTTAACGTGTGGAAAAAGTTGTTTTCTTAAGAACAAGTTGTTTCGCAGTCCAATTTCTAACTAATAATATTTTTAAACAATTTAATTTATTTTTAATTAAAGATCAAATTGTTGATCACGGTATGCTAGCTATTTCCTATTTAAGAAGTTTTAAATTTTCCTGGTTTAGTTGAAGAAGTTGTAATAGACTAGAATTCCTATTCTTGTGTTCAATTTTCTTCTATAAATAAATCCAAGGGATGGAAGTAACCTCGAGTAATTATGCTCCAAAAATCTCAATGAAAGTTGTTTATTTTCATCTGCCTTGTATCTCAAGTTTCTGCAAAACCTAGGCAGAAATTTCGTTGATCTCAACAGTGTCTGTTTTTCTGGGCAGTGTTCAAAATTCCTGACAGTGATTTGAACAGTAGTTGTTTGTTCATCAGGTTTTTTTTTTATTATTTCCAACAAAAAGCACTGGCCATGGCCCTGAGGGTAAGGTAGCTGCTGCTGCTGAGAAATGGGGACGGAATTTGTATGTTTAACAACGCTGATGAAAATAGATCAAGACGACGACCAAATCCAGCTGATTGATTTCAGAATCAGTGCCGTTGCCTTCAGGTGAAATGTTGGTCTAAAACAAAGTCAGACATGGAAGGCACCCACCCTCTCTTCAAAACCATCAGATTTAAAAACTCCTGCACCAGGCTGCAAAATCACAAGTCCTCTTAGTATTTAAGACCTAGCACCAGGCTGCGCTACTCCTCCAGTCCCATTCTCCATATCATCCTCCTTTAACAAGTTACAAATCTCATCCGAACTCCTTTCAATTGCTTGACCCATTACATCTGGTGCTTGTGCCCTTCTGCCCAACTCCTGTCAAATTGTCGACCTCATTGTTTTGTTCTTGTGGGCTAGTTGAAGTGGCGTGATCATTTACATTGCTTGAACTAGCTATGCTTTCTTGTCTTTTGTTTACTGATGGAGATTAGAGTTGATCATTTTTTTGGGTGGGATGGATCTCCTCGAAGCTCTTCGTCTTCAACAATGATGATAGGAGGTAATGGATCTTCGAGCGAAAGATGTTCTCGTTGGTGTGCCATCATCGTTTCACCTATAGAGCTAGGAGGTAATGGATCTCCCTCTAATCTCACTATTTTCATCCAATAGAAAAGCAGCGTGTATTGTATCCCAACTTTTGATCAGCTAATCCACTTGCTAAATCTCCACCAGGGGGTGTGCTAGAAGAGCCATCTCTACCTGAAGCTGCTTCTTTAATTTCTTCAGGAACTTTGCCACATGGTTGAACACCTTTCCCTGTCACTCCTGACAAATGGTGTTTGATCCTCGTAATGGATGTACCTTTGCTTTATCATCATGAAGCCTTACAACATATTCCCATAATCGAACATTTGGTCTAGTCATTTTGATCAGTGGCTCTGTAAAAAAGAGAAGAAAAAGGATACATGTCAACACGATGCCTTGAGGGAAAAAAAGATACACACTTGTAACCCAGTTTCTATTAAGGTTGTAGATTAAAAAAATGTGAGGGGTAGGTGGAGGGTTAGAGAAGTTCTCTGACGTTGTGTATTCCAGGACTGTAGGATCTTTTATTGTACTTGAAAAATCCAACACTTATATTATCCTTTTCATGTTCTGTAGTACCCTAAGTTTCTTCAACCCTTTTAAGTGCCCAATTAAAGTGTTTGAAAAAAGAGAAATTTATTTTTATTTTTAGTACCTTTAGATTATTTTGATGTTAAAAAAAGTTTTTTAAAAAATAAAATAAAAATCATTTTGATGTATATTTGAACAAAAAAACATTTTGAAAAATAATCTCAACTATATTTCTAAAAATTATATGAATTTTATCAAATTTTAAAGATAGGAATTAGATTTTTTTTTTATCATACTTTAACAACAATATATTATTGCGGGGTTTAGAGAAAAGGAGTAAAATGGAAGGAATTGTATGGTATTCACAAATGTACTTGCCACGCGTTCTTCAAATTCTCCCCTGTCTTGAGTAAGTTTTATTTATAATCCTCCATTGTTTTGCTGTCTAATAAGGCTATTGAAAATATTGGGTTTATGCGAGGTAGTTGATAATTTAGGGGTTCGTTGATTTGAAATGCGTGTAAGTAATTCTATATGCATATGAACACAGATTATGAATAATTGGTACATGATTATGAATAATTGGTACATGATTATGAATAATTGATATATATATATATATATATATATATATATATATATATATATATATATATATATATATATATTTTGGGTCAAACCTTAGAAATGTGTGATCGAAAATAGTGAATTATCAAAGAATTAAATTGAAGAATCATGTTGGGAAAATCTGTTTAGAGGTTGAAGATAACAAATTTTAGTTTGGTCCTTGAATTTTGAAAATTACAATGTTGCCATGAAAATTACAATTTTGTCCCTGAATAAATAAAGTTTTTAAGATAGAATGGTAGAAAATTGAGATTTATTTGTAAGTATTATCAAAATGTTATGGTTTCTCTAGAAACACAGGACAAGTAATTTATCTTATTATGCTTAATGAATTTCTCTATTAAAATAAATTTGTATGAGAAAAACACAAAATTTAAAATAGAAACCATAACATTTTTAAAACTAGTTTTCAACTCAATTTTTTCCCAAAACACTTTTTAGAGATTTTGTTAAACTAATTCATGGCTATGAAAACACAAAAAACATCCCAAAACAAACAAGCTTCTAGAGCTCAAATATGATTTTTGAGGTGTTTTCAAGTTAAAGAGAAAACATGTATTCTTAACTCATTTCATCATATGGAACCATTTACCATAAAACAAAACGGTTGTTTTGGTAGCCAAATTCATCACCAACGGATACTCTCTCTCAAAGTTGGATTCTAATAGCTTCCTCCCTTTCCTAAAACAAAAAAGGGACTAAAAATAACGAGAATAAAGTTCGGTACTAAAATTGAATTTCTTAAGATGCAAAGGATTGGTCACCTATAACTTAAAACGATAGGGAAATTCAAATGAATGTTTGACAAAAAAAATTAATCCACCACCTTTGTTATCTGTTATTTTCATTATGTTCCTTTTCTTTCAATCCAACCCTCCCTTGCATAAAAGCATGCAATGAAGATTTAGTTTGGTCTCAAATGGCTTGATTGTGCAAAAACAAAGTTTAGGGATCAGGTTGATATTTTTCAAAAATTACATTATTCTAATCTATATTACAATATGAGAGGATTAAATAGTATTTTAATTTATATTATAATGTTCTTTTTTTGTCTCCCCTTTGTGTAGCATGGTTGTTGAGTTCATAATCTTGGAGAAAGAGAGATTAGAACATATTGGTCTCACCATCACACATCTGTAATCTAATATACTTGCTCTCCCTTACCCATCGTCGCTAATGTTGATTAAACCTTAGTCATTGCCAGCCTGTGTTTTATCCTTTTGACCAGGATTTGAGAGACTCAAAGAAGAGTATGAATCTTGCTTAGGATTTGTAGAAATATAGTTGACATCGAGGGATGAGAATCGCCGTGTTATCAATGGTAATCACCTTCAAGATGGATATTTATTTCGAGATAATAAGCTTTGTATCCCCAAAAATATCTGTGCGTGAATTTTTGATATGGGAGATTCATGTTGGTCTCTCAAGACATTATGGAAAGAATAAAATCATCGAAGAGGTGGAACTTCAGTTGTTTTGGTCTAGTTTGAAAAGAGATGTTGCTAAATTGGTAGGTCAATATCAAACTTCCCAACTAGCTAAACATAAAAAAATAAAACACTGGTCTTTAGACCCTGTTGCCCGTTCCCACTTGACCTTGGCAAGATGTAAGCATGGACTTTGTGTAAGGACTTCCATGTACTGCAAAGAAACATGATTCTAATTTTATGGTTATCGATCGCTTCTCTAAGATGACCCATTTTATTCCTTGTACTAAGATCATTGATGCTTCTAGAGTTGTAAGACTCTATTTTGACAAGATTGTCAAGTTGTATGGTCTTCCCCAAACCATATTGTTAGATTATTTCTAGAAAACCCTTTGGCATATGGTGGTAACCAAATTGAAGTTTTCTACTATTTGTCACCTCAAACTAATGGTCAAACTAAGGTGGTTAATAGAAGTTTAGACAACATTTTTGAGGTGTTTAGTGAGTGATCATACTAGGAATTGAGATTTGATTCTTCCTATGATTCAATTTGCCTATAGTAGCTCTATCAATAGATCAATAAGCATGAATCTCTTTGAGGTTGTACATGATTACAGGCCTAGGAAACCTTTATACCTTTTTCCCATGTCCCTTCATACTAGAGTGCATGAAACCATAAGTCACTTTCTATTCCAAATGATTTTGGCATTAACTCTACATTTAACATTGAGGATTTAGTTGCATACCATAAGCCACTTCCTATTCCAAAATATCCATTTGAGATACCACTTAACTCCCCTCATGATGATCCTATTGAAACTTCTATTCTTTTCACCTTGACATCAACACAAAAGGATAATATTGATGTTGTTCTGGATGAATAACAGGAATGGTGAGGTTCAACAATTTCTAGGTTTTTGGGTGGACTGACCTAATTCAGATTGCACTTCGATCACTAGAGATACTTTATAGCATATTAGCTTGTCCTTCATGCTTAATGGAAGGGGGATAACTTGAAGCTAGCTAGAACATTTGGTTCACCTGTTTGGACATTTACACATGAGGCATCGATATGTCTTGATTTTATTTCATTTAATATTTCTACATTCCAATAATATTTCATTGGATTGTCTTAAATCTGAATTATTGCAGTGTTTATTTATATTGAACGAAGTATATGATTCTTCTTAGTTTTTCAGTTTCACTTTCCTCTCCCTTGCCCCAGTGTAGTGACATTTTTGATCTCTTGGAATCTTGGTTTTTCAATGTTGTTCATTTGTGTTTGTGGTGGTAACTTTGGTGTGACAACAAGATAGAGAGATGATGGGCAGATTTAAGGTTTCTTTTCCTTTTGTGATTGATTTTGAAATATTTAGAGAGATGGGCAAGGATGATTCATGTGATTTTGCCCATTTTGTGTGCCAAAGCAGGCATTGTGTTAATTGGTTGTTGCAGGTGATTGCAGGTAGCTATGGCTTGAAGACAAACAGAGAAGTGATAGGCTACTAAGGCTGTGAGAGGGGTGGTTTCAGGTTATTGTTTGTACATGGTAAAGGCTTTAACATTAGAGTTGTGGTTGCACTAAAAAGAGTTATTCAGTGGTATGCATTGATGACCTCATGAGAGGTGAATTATAGTGATTTTAATTATAGTGAGCTAAAAAATCAATATCTGCTTTAAACTGCTATACTTACAACCTCTTTCACTTTGCATAGAAATTTCCTTTTTACTTTACATTCCAATAGGAAAACAAGGCAAGGCTTAACATGTTGATTAACGCCTTCACCCTTTTGTTTTAAATAACTGTATTTTTGGGGTGTGTTTGGTCGGGTGCTTTTACCATTTAAATTTAATTTTCTTTACTTAAAATTATTATTATTATTATATGTTTTTGAATTGCTTTGATGTATTTATATCAAAAATAATTTAAAATATTATTTTGATATATTTCTATATGAAAAACATTTTCAGCCAAAACACTCCACACTCCAAGTATATATGATAATCTTTTAGGAAAGTTGGTGTCTCCCTATGTGATAGAGATAAGCAAATTGATTTATTTCTCTTCGTTAGACGTCATATTTTAGTCTATTTATACTTCAATAAATGAAGTGTTGCTCATTGTATGAGATTGAGAATGTCTATAAGAAACTAGGTTTCATCTTTTACGACACTTATGAAGTTTCATCCAAATTGCAATATGACTCTTGTTCTTTTGATTGTGGTATGATTTGTAAACAAACATTTTATATAATCTTTTTTATTATTTATTTTAATAAATGATTTTCTATAAAAGATTTCTTCTTAACACTATTTTTTTTAAAAATAAACAAATTCTATTTTTTTACTAGATACACTTAGTATGTGTTTTGTATTATGAAATAGGATGTTTTTTTAAAATATGTTTTGATTGAATATATCAATATATTAAAATCATAAAAAAATATTATAAAAAATATTGAGTTAATATTTTTTCCAAATAAATATACTTTAAAAAACATATAAAAAAAAGTTGTCATAATTCCAAATGGGATGCAACTTTTTGATTTGCTTTGTAATTAAAGGCTCTTGAATGATATCTAATGATGATAAAGACCAAGTAAAGCATATGGAGTTTATAAATTCGCTTTATGATTTTCCATAGCGTGGTCAGTTACTAGTAAATACTATATACTTGCAGTGTATAAGAAATATATTCACAATCATTTTGTTTGAAAATGTGGTTGATAAGAAATATGAATACAAAAAATTTGTTTGGAAATGTAATTAAGATTATTTTTAAAAAAAAATTATTGTTATAAGTATATTAAAATAATATTTTTTTATTTTTCAAAAATAATTTTTGATATCAATATATATTATAATTATTTTAAGATAACCTGAAAACACAAAAAAAATAATCCAAAATAATTCAAATTAAATATATTAATTTTTGAATGTTATCTTGTAGACATTAAAAAAGATGAAGAAGAAGGTTCCATGGTTGAAACTTTCAAAACAAGAAGTTAACTCTC